>PNEQ01001049.1:3816-17535 GCA_003012365.1 Medauroidea extradentata | reverse complement strand
AATAAGGTAAGTAACCCTCCCTGAGCATGGCATCCTGGCCCGCCATGCATGTGTTATTGGAGATTGTGTTAGTTTATAATTGGCCAGGTGGTGGAGAGCCCCCTTTATGTCGAGAGTCTACGTGTCGTCGTCCTCCTGTCCCAAAAGTAGTGAAAGTCGTAGGTCAGCTCCCCCTAGTCCTATGGTGGTAAAACCACACGTTTTAACAATATGTAGGCCTAAATTTTTGCAGCTGACGGTAAGCACAAAATCTCACGTGGACTTTATATTAACCACTTACTTGCTTAAAACAAAAAAACACGGACATTTTCTTACAAAAAGAATTTATTGAACCGGCGCCTTGAAAATGCATGTTTACATAGAAGACTACAACAAGAACCGTACGTGTTTACCCACAAATTCTGTTAAAATAACAGTTAGGTAATATTTTTAAAATTTTATGTAGCACTTTTGTCTGGACGGATTATGTACTTCTTATTCTTATTTAGCGAATGTTTTTCTAGACATGCCAGCTGAAGTTCCTGTCTTCCGAATCACGTCTTAATATCCCATTGTCGTTAGCGATTGCAAGCCACGTATTTTAATCCCTGAATTGCAATATATTACAATTACGTACATGCACAAAATATGAAAATAACACCGTACAAGAATCTCAAACGAACACGAACACACGAGAAGCTCAACCTGAAACACTCACAACTAAAATGACCGCGCTTTGTTTTGGTTGCCGGACGTCATAATATCCCGTTGGCGATTACAGGCTGGGTTTTATAATCCCCACATTACAATATATTACATATATGCACAGAATAATAAAGTTAACACATTATAAGAATCTCAAACACACGCGAACGCTGTAACGTTTCACACTCGCAAATGGCAGTGCTTTGTTTTGTTTTGGATACAGGTTGACTGATAATGGTGCGGTTGTTTGTAAATTAGTTATAAAATTGCACGATTTGAATATAATAAAATAGTTAACTGACTAATGCTGGATACGAAGCCGTGTTATTATATTACGTTTTCTCCAAAATGCGTACTTATTTTTCACGTATAATACACACTACTTTCAGCGTCGGCGATGGAAGGTAACCAATTTGTTGATCAGGGCTGCCACTACTACTTCATCAGGTCATACGGTCACGTCCTGTTGTTTAAAATGGTTGCCACGTGTCTGGCAAGTGTTAAAAATATTGGTAGCATCGGCTGTCAAAACACGGAATTCTTACATGGGATGGACAATACTGTAACTACTGCAGTGGGCTGAGAATATTCCGAAATTTTCAGGGAAACAGAACGAAAATAAAACCCTGTCAATTACATCAAAAAGCTGGATGAATACACAACCTTATTCACACTTACCGATCATGAAATACTGAAATGTATTAACTTCAGCTTGGAAGGTACTGCATATTACTGGTGGGGAGAATATTCCAAAATTTTCAGGGAAACAGAACGAAAACCCTGTCAATTACATAAAAAAGCTGGATAAATACACAGCCTTATTCACACTTACCGATAATGAACTACTGAAATGTATTAACTTCAGCTTGGAAGGTACTGTATATTACTGGTGGGTAGTACAGAAGGATAATGTAACATCCTATATACAATTCAAAGAATTATTTCTGTCAGAGTTCTGGAGTGTACGCATCCAGAGACTAGTCTGATCCCAGTTAGCACAGGAGAAATATGATCCTAAGAAAGGCCGAACAATAGAGGAACATTTTAACTATATTTTTGAACGGACTCGACGTTTTACCTCTCCCATGAGCTTACACGAGTTTGTGGATTTAGTCATTTCTCAGTTACCTGTAAATTATCAGAGACAATTCACTGGCAGTAATTTTAAGGACATTGCGGATTTTCATTATCGCTTATTAAAAGCCGATCAACTGGAGAAAAATGTCCGATTACCTCCACTACGGGAAAATGAAGTGGTACCGCAAATTCTGAACCGACCACCTCTCTACCAGCCACTAAATCAGAACAACCCAGTAAATCACTCTAATTCGCCACCTTATAGGTTTCATGGTCGAAGGAACCAGGAGGCGAACAACCAGTCTAGGGGCCCAAGACCTACAGGGGCCTACCCTAGAGTAAATTTGATCAATTGGAGAACACCCTCTAACTGGTACCGAGGTAAATATAATGCCTACCGAGGGCCGAGCTATTACAAGGGCCAGAGCTACCCAAATGCTAGCAAGTAGAACGACCACCAAGTCGTTAAACTGGGAAACGGAAGAGACAGACAGGGAAGGTCAGATAGGGAAGGTGTACCCTATACCAACGCAAGGACATACCACAATAGCGGCCGATCCCTAGATTATACGAGGAACCAACGAGACCGGAATCCACAGTACCAGAAGAGATTGTTTGAGTCAGACCACGATAGTACGGATTCGGAGACAGGTCAGCATTTTTCGCACAGGTATGAAAAAAGGGCACACTAGCATGTTTGCGCACCTACCTCACCAAACCGCAGGCAAGCTAATACAAACACGGCGCCTGACCCAGAATTGACAAAACCCAGACAAGACGGAAATGCCTATTTTCATAGGAACCAACCACTGAACACTAGTGTGCCACTATACCCTAGCACTATCACTAAGCACAAGTGGGTGCAAGTAGCAGAGGAGGGGCCCAGTTATGCCAGACAGTTCGGAGACTTGCGCAAGGTATCACCTACCTAGATATTCCGAAGAACTAGATGTTTATTTATTTATTTATTTATTTATTTATTTATTTATACACGATCAAAGTTCAGCACAACGGCTGGTTTACAATTTGTCGTGTGCAAACAGAATCACTAACAAAACACATACTTACAGAGGGGGGGGGGGGGGAAATATTGAAAAAAAAAAATTATAATAATGATAGTAAAATTATTATAAGGACTTAGTTAAATATTTGTTTACATACATAACAGATTAAATATTAGAACACAAGGTGATAAATGCATAGAGAAAAAAAATTACTCGCAATCACATATTACTTTCAGCCACTGTAATAGTTATTTCTTGGTTACATTTTGTAAGTTGTATATGTTGTCTGTCAAACAACCTTCTTCAGTTTTGACGATTTTGGCCTGTCAACAATATATGTCTATATATTTTTTGAAAACTGCTAAGGAACTTGTCATTTTCAGGTTGGGTGTCAGCTCGTTCCAGGCACGGCTAGCCATGTAACTGAATGATCGTTGGAATGTTGCGCTGGTGTGACGCGGTATTTGGGAGTTGGTTTTATGCCTCGTGTTGTAGTTATGGAGGGAGTTTAGTTGAATTAGTTTCAACGCTAAGAACTGCGGAGTGTTGTTGAGAGTAATTGACTTTAGTTTGGTGGCAAAATTAAATAGTCGTCTGCTTTCCATGTTTAACCAACCAGTTTTTTTTAATGGTTCTGTGACGTGGCTTCTTTTCAAGTTGTAGATGTACCTAACACATGAATTTTGTAGTTTTTGCATTCTATATTTCAACGTGTTATCTATATTACAAAACAGGCCTGAACAGTAGTTGAATGGAGATAGAACAAGGCTATCACAAATCTTCTGTTTTAGACAAGAAGGAAGAATACGTTAGAATTTATGAAGGTGTTTAAGTTTGTAGTAGCCTGTTTGGAGAAGACATGAGAAATGTTTATACCAGGAGAGGTTTGGGTCGAAAGTAATTCCAAGATTTCGGTATTTCTCGCATTTGGGGATTATACTTTCACCAATTTTAACTGGACAGTTATGGTCTGATTTTTTTAACAGATTATTTGTACCAATTATCATATATTTACATTTATTTGCATTTAATTTCAATTTATTTTTTTCACACCAGCTATTTAAATGTTCTAGATCTTCATTTATTTTCATTATAGTGTTTGAAATTTCATTAGGTCTACTTTCGATGTATAACTGTGTATCATCTGCGTACTGATGACATGATACATGTTTTAAGTATTTCGGTAACTCTGCAACATAAATAGAGAAGAGAATTGGGGCAAGAATACTTCCCTGCGGTACACCAGATTGTACTTGTCTTTCATTTGACATTAATGTGCCTGTGGTGGTTGCTAACTCGACTTGTTGTTTGCGATTCATTAAATAGTTCTGAAACCACCTGTAAGTTCTCTGTGATACGCCAACTTCAGCGAGTCGCAACAGTAAAATATTATGATCTAGAGTGTCGAAAGCCTTAGAGAAGTCTAGGAATACTATTATCAGAACGTTCGATTTATCAAGCGCCTTGAATGCATTGTCCGTTGCATCATTTAATTCATGTACGTGCTGTAACCTTTGCGAAATCCTGACTGTTTGTCGTACAGAACATTTTTCTTCTCTAGCATTTCGCTAAGTTGCTTATGAACAGGTTTTTCAATTATTTTGAAGACAGTGGGCAAGATACTGATGGGGCGTAAATCTTTGTATTCGCGAGGTTCCGTGACTTTTGGTAACTGTATTATTTTAGACAACTTCCATTGTGTGGGATATACTGAGTTTTCTAGCGAAAAATTTACTATGTTCGACAATACTGGTATGCAGTATGGCGTACATAATTTGACCATAAATATACTTATGCCATCGCGCCCTATAGCTGTTGATATGATGCTGTTTATCATTTTATATATTTCGGAGTCCCTGACAGGGGTTAAATTTAAACCATCTTGACAGAAAGTATGTGTTATGATCTGTGGAGTAGAGGGGAAGTGTTTACAAGATTCTATAAAATAGTCATTAATTTCATCCAGGTTTTGCAGTTCAGTAGGGATTGTTGAGTTACGAGACATTGTAACATTAAATGATTTAAGGTCTCTCCAGAGAGTGTATCGGTTTTTGTGCTTTTCAACCGAGCGCGTAAAATATGAGAGCTTGCATTTTCGAACTAAATATTTGACTAAATTTCTTAGTTTTTTATATTCATGTAAACACTCGTCTTTTCTAGTTTTCATATAGAGTTTCTTGGCCTTGTCCCTTTCTTTCATCTTTTCCCTTAGTTCACTTGTAATCCAGGGCGCGGTTTGTTTTTTTCGTTTAACTCGTACTATTGGGACATGTTTGTCGAATAGTGTGTTTATGCAGTCATTAAATGCCTCCACTTTTTCGTCAATGTTATCCGACTGAAATACCTTGCTCCACTTTATATGGCGAAGATCATGAGCGAAGGAGTGTGCATCGAAATTATTGTAGCTACGAGTAAATTTGTACTGCAAGACTGGGCTTTCGACTGGAAATTCGTACGTTAAATATACCATATTATGATCCATAAAACCTAGCCTTTCGTTTTGTCCAGATGCGAGTACTTTCTGGTTATCTTTGACTATTATTAGGTCTAATAAGGTTTCAGTAGTAGGCGATATTCTAGTTGGTGATTTTATTAATTGGGTGAACCCGTAAGTGCTAAGAATGTCCTTCAAATGTTTAGTATCAGCGTTGTTAGGTTTAATCATGTTTACGTTGAAATCGCCTACAAGAATAAAGTTGTCGTATTTTTGTAAGGGATGTTCGACCGTGTGCTCCATATGGGTAAATTCTTTGTGCGATACGTTAGGTGGTTTGTATAAAACGCCAACGGGGACAGTATATTTCTTGTTATATAACTCAACCCACAGCTGCTAGACTGTTGTATCGGTGATATTTTCCGTCTCAGATGTGTGTGGAATTGACAGAGGAGAACTAAAAAAATTAGTCAAGCAGATATTATACAGTCCAGCTGAGTCCCGCAAGAAATACCAGAAGTTATCTAAACCACACAAATTTAATATTGGAGATTTAGTGTTAAGGAGGATGCCCAGTATAAGTTATTTTTGGGAGCATATTACCAGCAAGTTATGTTTGATGTTTGATGTTTGATGGTCTGCTTAAAGTGACAGATGTTATGAGAGAAAATTGTTATGAATTATCAGATTTAGATGGGAATATTGTAGGCAAGTACAACATAACCCAGTTGAAGCCCTATATTAAACCACCTACACAGTTGTAGAGGGAACTTAGTTGTTTGGTAAACCCCTTAAGAAGGTGCAGATGTTAGTAACGCAGCTGTTACAGTTTAAGCCAGTCACTATTTAGTGCTGTTACTATAGTGTTTTTAATTATGTGAATACAGGCAAAATTTTTATGGATTATATTGTGAGATTATTATGGTGGAATATTATTATTTATCCCTGAGCCATGGTGAGCCCGAGGTATATCGACGAAATATATTTGTCAAGTGGGTGTGTTAATTCACACTTTAAGCCTGTACGTATCTACGTGTCAACACGTCAAGTCACAGTCAGTGAGACAACTGTATGTTCTGCTACCTAAGAAACTGTTATGTAAGGGAGAACTACTTCGAATGTCTGTTTGTCTAGTCTATCTAGTAGGGGACAAGCTACTTCAACTGTTAGATATGAGTTACCTACACACAATGAGATAGTTCATATTATTCCCACGTGTAAATCTTATTATTGTGTAGGCCAGGTTACACATGTTTACGATACTGGAGTTGAAAGCTAATTTCACTGATTTTATTAAGGGCGCATTGGAAGCACAATTAAACAAAGATTTAAACACATTGAATAATAAACATCCTATCTGTTTGTGTATTAGAAAACAAGCATCTTCCCTCCAGATACGTACCTTAGTAAGGGTAATCCATACACAAAGGACATCAAAATTTAATTTTATTTATTTCTTTATTTAAGATTTTTTTATGGGACCACATGTTATTTTTTTTATCACACCGCACTCTACACACACTAGTTTTTCTATCTTCATGATGACTGGATGTTGATGAAATTATAATTTTTGTTGTATATACTGTAGTTGTTTTCAAGATAAGTGATATTGTTGATTAAACGATGATTTTTGTTGTATATAGGACAATGGTGGGAAAGGCCGCTAGGCTACTAATTACAAATAAAACAGAAAGAGTTGTGCACAAGTACTCACAGGATGGTACTTGCAGATAGAAACACACACACATAGGACGAACACATTTCTCCGCGGACGCGCGGTCACAACGTTCTGCAGACTACATCTGCTTCATCAGGTGAGTGGAGGCATACTGAAGTCTATTGTCCAGCGGTGGTTGGTAATCAGTACACCTAGTGCCGAATGTGCGGGCGGCAGTACTTCACTTGCATAGATCTTATCGCTTGCAGCATGCTTCCTAAACTAAATGATTTGATATCTCCCACGGGCTGCGTCACCTGTAGCCTGCCCGTAAACTGCTTCCACGCAGAACACACATGTGTAATTAATTACATTGTCTTGTTTGCCAGCTTGCCGCCCGCACGTAGTACACGGCCCTGAAGCGCCTCTAATGTGTGCAATTATACACGATTCCGTGGCCTGCAGTGTAATGTTTCCTAAAAAGAAAGACTGTAGTGATCTTTCTAAACTGAAGAGAATATCGCAAAATTCTTACTTTGACTGACAAATGACAAAGCTACATTTAATCAAAGACATATCTGTTGCAATTGGCCGCAGGTACGGGGAAAAAAACGAGTGTGCCATTCATACGTCTCGAAATAAAGCACGACAAATAGGATCAAGTGTTAGTACTGCACTGAAAACTGCAAAAAAAAAAATCGATCTAAGTTAATTTAATTGAAATCAGTGGCGCTGTATTAAAACGGAAACTGCTAAAACTTTGTCCTTGTTCATGTTTACCAGTGGAGTTAAATTTTTCAGTGATATGTATGGAAAAATAAGGCACCAAGTCTATTTTAGTATAATCAGTGATGCCGTATTAAAAACGAAACTGCTAACATAGTTAATTATGGTCAAAATATTTTATGTTTATGATCCGATTCTTTTCTGTAATTGATATGCACGTTATACAAGCAAGAAATATTTAGAGACAAATGCAAAATATTCACGCTCATGTAATCATAATTGTGCTTGTTCCACTGTTGTTTTATGTAGTTGACAAAGATTAAGTACGCATTACACACCATAAATAGTGTCATCAGATGCAATTCTATCAACGCTTGTGGAGACACACTCTGTCTGCCCAGTGCACGTCCTTGGCAGTGTAGGGTGGGTGGAGAGAGAGCACGGCAGATCAGGCCCGTGCTGTGTTGTAACGTCAGCAGTAGCCGACCACATGGCTCGAGCGCGCTGTTGCCAAGTCACTGCAACCGCTCGCAGTGTGGCTGCCGCTGTATCTAACTTGCGCCGCAATGCACACGCTACATGTAATTTTTACAATATTTAAATATTGTGGGACACTTAACGAACGTATTAAATATCTGTACCTCGCACAAATATAGTAGCATATGAGATTATGGGTTAAAATTTTTTTTATTAATTGTATGTAGTGGTTTATGTAGGTTATTACGGTGTTTTGAATATATGCGGTTTTCGTTATCCGTGGATTTCCTGGAACAAAATACTGCAGATAAGGCGGGCCGACTTATAAAGGATGAAAGTTTAACGTGATACTGTGGCAAAAAAGAACATTGCGGCACTAAATAACACTTTATTGAAATTTTTTTTTGTTCTTTCTTGCCTATCTCGGTACAGCACACATGGGCTATAGTGTGGGTTAGATTTAAGTCTCCCGGCATGAGCGCTTTATCGAGCCTGCGTGAAATTATGTAATGTAAACAGTAACTCTGGATAAAATATGTGATGAAGGCATTTAACAGCTAGTGTACCCAATAACAGTGAACTATAATTAACTGTCTTAGCTCAGTGTAAAGAGGGTGCACAATATGCTTGTATGATATCATAGTAATTCCCATCGCAAAGTTTTGCACGAGATACAAATCCGTATCCCACCCCTTCCACACCACAAACTTTATACAATACCTGAGTGAATGTTAAAGGCATGCCATGATAATTCTTTCGTATGTAGTGGCTATAGTCCAAAGGGGTTTTATTTGTGAGTAAGTTGGGAAAAAGAAACGACTGTTGAATTATTTCTCAGTGATCATTCTCTTTTTTCGGGAGACTGTAACATTTTACTGCTTTTCACCTACTTAATTTTCGAATTTCATAAGAACCTGATTTTGATTTGTAGATATTTACATAAGCTTCATTCTTATCAAAAAATCATCTCGATATCTCAATGGATATAAGCGGTACGGATGATTATTTGAAATCACATTTTATTTTTTTAACAGCTTTCAAGGATGAATATCGAAAAATCGTGAAATTCCTTTTTTTGATATTTACGTAAGATTTATTTTAAAGCAAAAACCACTTCAGTTTATCCACTGGTTTAGGAGATAAGTGGGAATAATTAAAAAACACATTTTATTTTTTTAAGAGTTTTCAAGGACGAATTTCGAAAAATTGTAAAATTACTTTTTAGATATTTACTCATGCATCATTTTTAAAAAAAAATCACCACACTATCTGAAATGGTTTAGGAGAAATCTCGGATTAATGAAAAAAACATTTTACTGCTTTTCACCCCCTTAAATTTAGAATTTCGCAGAATCGAAAAATTTGCGAATATGCATTTCTTTGGACAATATTATGAAGTTAAAAATGTATGATAGCACTCCCGGTTAATGAAATATCAAGGATTCTTTTAAAACACATTTTACCCCTTTTCACCCCTTTAATTATCGAATTTAGGAAAAAATTCTTTTTTAGTGGGTGCCTACGGGGCAAGGGGAATCTTCCCTCAAAATTTCATGATTCTAGGTCCAGCGGTTTGGGCTGTGCGTTGAGGAGTGAGTGTGTCAAGACACTTCATTTTATATATTAAGATATATATATATATATATATATATATATATAGACACACACACGCACACGTACACACAGTACTTGCAGATTGTTGAATGCTGTTATCAGTAGGGTCATCATAAATGAAAGGAGGCACGTAGATATAGTTGAGAAAGTAGATTGAATGACGCACATTCCACACAGTTTCATGTACCGAAAAGCCTTTGAATGTTGATGCACGGCTGCTTGCATATCGTCTTGGGTGAGCCAAGTGAAATGCTTGGGGTGAGTCACCACTCTTCCTGCCTCTCCCTACTATGTAGTTCAGGGAAGGTAGAAGTGCTGTGCTATTTGGAGCAGGTGCGTTCTCTATGCCGTCCTACCTTTACTGCCCGATACCCTCTGCGTAATCAGTGCCCCACCACACACTTTCTAGTTAGTTTGACTAGAGTCCCTGATTTCAGGTGAAGAGAATTTGTACTGAGTTTTTTTTTACTTAATGTTAAATAACTTGTAGCTGGATGTGGTTGCATTATTGAGCCAGCAGAAAATACTTATATAGCTGAGTTTAATTGTGTGAATTTGTTGTGTGTTGCAGAAGCTGTGTTTGAGAGTGCGGAATCTGTCAGGCAGGAGCTACACATGGTGCTGTCGCACCTTTTGTTTGGCGATACTCTGGCAGCAGACTACTTGTTGTGTCACCTCCTGTCTTCTGTGTAAGTGATTATTTTGTATTCCATGTTTAACTCAAAATGGTTCTAGAGCAGTAATTTTTACCCCATGACTACGTGTGGCTCTCAAAGTGTTTTGTTGTGGCCCGTGTACAGTTTTTCGTTGAGCATTATTCCTCTACCGGATCTCCACTGGGGCCGCGGTGGCCGAATGGTCAGACCATTCGCCTCCCACCAAGGCGATCCGGGTTCGATTCCCGGCAGGTTCGGTCCCCGGATTTTCGCACATGGGAATCGTGCCAGACGATGCCGTTAGTCGGCGGGTTTTCTCTGGGATCTCAGGTTTCCCCCGCCCTTTCATTCCGGTACTGCTCCATACTCGTCTCATGTCACCCCTCATCAGCGCTAAAGACCTCTATGTTAAGTGCTGACTAAAATTTCTCACTCAGATCTCCACTATCCTAAATTTTTGATAGTAAAACATTTTATTGTATATTTTAGTTATTTTTCAGCATAAAATTTTACATGTGCCAATGTCTGTGAGGAATTTTTGTCAGATTAAGGTGACACTTAAATTTGCTGCACAAAGAAACAATTTGACCCTCTGTGCAGAGCTGTTAAAAATCATTGTTCCAAAGTGATGAAATAATAACTTGAACTTGTACTTTAGTTTTAATTAAAAAACCATTTGAACTTAGCATATTCTGACTAGTTAAAAAATGTGCTTGCCTATACAACAGTCCAGTTGCATAAGATTTGACACTAAAAGCCAGAGAAGGTACTAAGTATGTATGTGCGTAGCACTCTGGTATGCAAACAAGATTACAGTAGAAACCCAATTTAACGAAATACCACGGGACCCGAAAATGTATACTCTAAATCTTATTTTTTTAAAATCCAACTTCATATTTTTTCATTCCTCCCCCCCCCCCAACCCCCAACTAAGAAAAGTTAAATCCTCTGGCATGTTTCATCAGAATTTAAGGTAATTTTTAAAATGTTGGTTAGCTCAAAACAATAACAAAACACATTTACCGTCAACAAATAAGCCACAGTCATGAAAGAAAAAAATTGGCGAAAAAACTTCAAAAAACTTCCAGTGGAATGCTCTGCAAGCATGCACATAGTGATTTAGGCCGCCCGCACACTATCAGCTCGTGAGAAGTGATTCCTAACACTGCGGAGCTGTCAATCTTTTGGTCTCTGTTCCGCCCCGCCTTCAACAAAATTCAGGCAATTCCCATAAAAAGTGTTTAAAAAATTTCCAATGAAAACTAAATTAAAAGTTTGTAAGACAACTGTAAAATAATAATTAAATATGCACGGCGGTGGCCATTGTACATTGTAGGTAGCGTCGCTAGTGAAATTTGTTGGTCTGCTTCTTAAAATACACTGCACTTCAGCATTTTTTTTTAGCATCGGAGAAACAAATTATTTACGTTTACAGTAGTAAATTTGCTGTAAAAAGTCTGTATAAATAATATAAATACTTATTTTCTATAAAGTCGCTGGTTTAAACACTGGATGTGACAGAAAATAATCACGCTGGACACCTCCACCACCGCATTCTATCAGTAATCAAATGAATCAATAGAGCAGGCTGCATTGCAGCACATTCTAACGAAGATGCAAAGCATTATGTGTGAATTAGTTCCTGTGCTGTCCACTGTTGCACTGTGGTGACTGGGTACCTAGATGCTCGTGCACTCGCCAGCCGCTAGGGTGAGGATCTAGGCGCATGCTTGTTACGCAACACAGCGTCGCTTGCTCGGCCACGCGTGTTTATCTCAGAGTCATTCCCACAGCCAAAATTTTCAATGAATTTTACGATTTTTTTGTTTTGTTTCTCGATGGATGGTTTAAGGTTATAAACGAAGAAATAAGTATATACTGTGGCCTGTAGTAGTTTTTTTTAATATACTAAATCCTTTTGTTAAATAGCTTTTTCATTATTCTCGAGTTTGTTACGTTGGGACTATGCTGTATAAGTTCTGGACTAAGAGATTTGTTCATGATTCTTTTCCTTACTCTCCTTACTTAACATGTGGTGAGCTGAGGTTGTTTCCAAAATAGACTTTAAAGAGTGCAGGTTTTATGCAGTTTAAGGCATTCTGCCGGAAGAAACTGTGCAGTATTCTCTAAAACAAATTCGGGAGATATTCAAGCGGTGAGACAGTCTAGCAAAGTGTAGCACTTCTCGAGGGACTGCTTGAAACTTAGCATATTTGTCTATTGTGTAGTGTGATGGTACAAGCTGCGTACTCCCACCTATGCACTGTTTATATTTCGTTTTATTTGTGCGCCAGCTAGCGGCAGAACACACTCTTCTGTCTCGGGGTTCTCCAGTGGGGTTGTGGAACGATCAGACGCTTAAATGACGCACTCCACAATGACGCTGACAGAATAGCTTCTATTTTGCCTTCCTTTTTAACACCAAAATCAAACAATGTATCTTACAAACTTTTTCTAAAATCGCGTCTGCAAGTTCCTATCAGAACACTTCCCGGACGCGCTTTACTACATGGGCCTCTGCCCGGTCATTTCAATGCGCACCCCCGCCGCAATCTTCCCTCTACTGCTCTCCGAACTCCAAGCCCCTCTAAAAGCCGCCTGCACCCCCCAGGTTTAAGGCTCCCTCTCCCCCGCTCTCGACAGAAACGAAGTGTTTCCGGGAAATGTTCTAGAAGGTTCTCGAAGGCTCTCACAACAATGGTACACATTCTGGGTTCAATTGTATAATATAAGAAAGAAAGAAATTAAATGTAAAAATTATATCAAACGTTATGCTGATTTAAAAAGTATGTTACAATATTTTAAATATAAATTTATATTAGAATATGTGTGGAACCAACATGGCGGGAACGGCAACCAGGATACCGGCCATCTGTCTTGTCCAGCCTCCCCCCTTCTCTTCAGCTACAGCGCGCCCCATCTGGCGCCAGCCAGCCCCATCCGGCGGTGCCAGCCAGCCCAGCTGCTACTCCCACATGCATCCTCTCCCAGCCAGTGAAACAATCCAAAAGTATTAACTCCTAAAAACTCCTAAACTATTAAATATATCAAATATTGCCAAGAGAGCAAAGTTTCCAGAAATTGAGTGCCGATTCCAACGAGTACCAACAAGGTGGTGCTATAATAAATTTTAATGTTTACACTTTAAAGAAAATGAAAAATGACAAACGTAAGTCAGAGGCATTCCACTTGCTGGTTTATGTTATTGTAAAATTTCACTCCACCGGAGTTGTCTTATTTTCGCAACAGATTTCACTGGCTTCGCCACATGCACCATATTGGGTGAGTCGGGAACCGAACGTGGTCCCCTCCAGCAGGATCCCCAAGACTGCAGCGATACATATACCACTGGACCAGCCATTATTCATTACACGGTTCAGTTACCTTTAC
>PNEQ01001048.1:0-11214 GCA_003012365.1 Medauroidea extradentata | reverse complement strand
ATATCTAAAGATCTGTTGTGATAAACAAACGGCAATAAACCGACCCGTGGAACTAAAACAAAGTGACTTGTGCTTTCACAACCATTCTTAATTAACCTAGAGAGTTCAAGTAGCTAATGACACTCTACTGGGCTATCCGGCAGCAAAAAAAAACAATAATCGTAAAATAAGTAAGAGTGCATAAAGACGCATTACAACACCAACGTCGCTACTGAAGTTTGCTAACCTACTTGGCATCTATGCATGAGGAAACATGAATGTGGTCAGCGTCAAAATGATGTCCATGTGCCAGTGCATTAAGTTTACCTTATTTTCTACTGAATTGTAGGCATCAGCTTATCTAAAGGCAAGGGTTGTATACTCTTACAGGATAGCCTGTAGTCTTCAGTTTCTACTAAGGGCTGTGACTACTAAGCTTGTACTTTCAGACTTCAATTAGGAAAGCAACGAAAAAAAAAAATTGTTCAATGGACAATTTTTTTATGTAACTTGTTCAAACAAAAAGTATTTAGTATACTTAACTTTCTTAACAAATATTGTGACAGGAATTTTCTTTTAACACAGTGAAACGTCATTATAAAGATTACGGCTTATAACAACACCTTCACTGTAACTAAAAATTTTATGTACACATTCTCTCTATAATATTTATAAATTGTCTGGATATAACCTAAATATTGTATAAAGACAGTTTTTGTTGCCATTTACACTTGTTATTGTGGATTCACTAAACCCGCTCATAATTTACATATACGAATAAAACCACATTTTAGAAATTAAGTATAAAAATTAGCTACAACATTTCTCATATAGTTGTTCTTCGGAAATTTCACTTTTTGTTTGAAAGACTTACATTTGAAACTGTTCCATTAATATGTAAATCAGTTTATTGCAAGCTTAGTAGGCAAAGCCATTAACACTGAATTGTTTTGAATATTTAAGTTACATTGATAATTGAACCAAGGAGCTCTTTACACAGTGGCATAGTCAAGGGGAGGGGATATCAAAACATATCTCCCCCCAGCGACAACCACAAAATTCTAAGGAAACTGTCATTCCACTACAGAACTGAGGTTCTGAAATATAAATGTAATAATACCAAGAAAACACTGCCCCCTACCCCCCAACACAAAAAAAAATCTTGGCTATGCCCCTGTCCCTTTACAAAATGGTATGCTATAATACTATAAACCGGTGAGATAAATAATGCAAGGGAAGTTTAAAACTCCGCCTGTCCATTATACAACTAGTGTTTTTCCTTAAAATACTCCTTCTAGTAACACTGTCAACTACTATATACATTACTTGGTGCCTTCTACTTACTTTCAATCACTGCAGGAACTCTCCAGTCCTGTGTGGAACAGGTATTGTACTACCAATCTCACAGAAGAGAGTTAAACACTGTCATGCCATCATTCATAAAGATAATCTTCGTCTTTAACTTCTCAACACTAAGACACTGTAGTATTAGCATTATCACCAGCAATAAATACACAATGGCAATCTGATGTCATTCAAACTACAGTACCACACACACAGTTTGATATCACAGTATGTACCAAAGTTCAGCTACATTATGTGATAACAATACTTTGATCACAAGGTCTCTAGTACAGCTGCTTTTGGACACTGAAATGTATTCAAAACTCAACAGATAAGAATGAAGTATTTTAATTACAGACGTTAGTTTAACTAAATGACATCAACAATAATTTTTAATACAATTACTGCTATCACTATAATTATTTATTTAAATTACAGCTGGTGATTTCAGAGGTAATTTTTTTTATTACAAGTTTGCTTGAAAAGTGTCAGTACCTAAATGATGTAGATGTGATTACATTAAATACAGTAGATTCAATCTACCACAGAGACAGGTGTTTTTCAATTCTGTATGAAAGTAACTGAATGATACACAAATTGTTTAACTAACACACTTTACAAGTCTTCAACTGCAAAAATAAGTACTGGTAGTTTACGTTTTTAAATTAATTTGGAGATGAATTAGTACAAATAAGAAAAAAAAAATATCAAAGGACCTCGTGACTACTCAACAAGTAACTTCTTTGTTACATTTTTTTATAATGAGAATTTGATAAAATTACATTATACCAGTCATTCTTACACTACATTTAAGTTAATTGGGATAAGCTTCCATGACTGAATGAATTGTTAAAATAAATAAAAAAAAGGAAAAAAAATGCTGAAGTAAGGTGTGCAATATTATAAATTCAGAGACATCACTAGAGAAAATGACAAAGGGCTAGCTTTGAAATATTACAGTCTAATTTTCACACCTGACAAAGGAATTTACAGTGACATAACTGTTGAAATGTAATTACCTACCTGACCTCAACAAGTTTAAACATTTAAAATAAAGAGCAGCTAAAATGTCGAAAGTCATCAAAGCTAGCTTTACTTCATGAGGTATTAGTAAACATTCTGTCATTGTGTGCTGGTTGTCTACTGAAATGTTTACTGTATGTGACGTGCACTAAAAAGTTTTGTGCCAAGGTCAACCAGATAAAGGAACAACTCACCATATAACAGCGCAAAGAAAGAGACTTGTGAAAAGTAAGTCTACACTAGCCCGTAAATAAAAGAGACAAAATGCTCTTTAGCCATTGTTTTATGTGCATTTTACTATACTTTTTCTAAAATGTTTTTTATTTACTAGACAAAATTAATATATATTCTGTATACAAAATAAATATTTGATGGGAGGAAGGAGAATTTTCGTTAACAGAGTTGAAGTGGAATAAAGTTATGTATGTTTACGAGAACCAAAAGTGTTCATTTCCTTCATGAGTCACTACACAGAGACTGAAATATTAATTTATGCTATAAGCTTGAATTAAAATATGTTGCCATAGAAATGTTAGAAAAACACTAAATGTAAAACATGCAGCATATCTGGCACATAAAAAAAAATCATCACAATCAAAATGAGAAGGAATGCCAATTCATTTTGTAATCTCATCAGATTTTCTGCAACCGACTTACTAATTCCATAAGAATAGATGAACACTTGATAACAGTATAGTCTCAGTGCACCTGGTTAAAGCAACTTTAATCTATTACTAAAATCCAGTTAGAAAAAGAGTAACTCTGAATGAAGTAGGAAAGCATAATATTGATGGTGAAGATGCAAAACCTCGTATGTCACAATTGGAAAGAGCTCAGATGGGCGGATAAACTGGAGATGAAATCTTACTGGCGTGGAAGGAATTTTATAGCCCTTTAGTTTGCATCAATACAATAAATAGTGCTTTGGAAAAAAACTAATTTATTAGACATTCTTGTTATTGCCGAGGAACAATGTGTAAAAATATAAATACTGTCAAAAATTGACATACGAGTTTTTGCATCTGCACCATCAATATGCTTTCCTACATGTAGACCAACAATCTCTGGCCGATGGCTACAAATGAGAAGCAATATGTAAGCTTATAAAACAGCAGAGTTCTGTACTAAATATCTAGCTGAATGCATCATGCCACACACTTGTGATCACAGACAATGAACAATGAAAGTTCACAGCCGGTCAAAGTCCTACTGACTAATGAAGTGGATTGATTGCACACTTCAATACATATCACACACTGCTCGCTCATAATTAACATGACAATGTTTCCCAAATGAATCAAATAATCCAAATATGTACTGTACATAACTATAAGAAGCAGTTTACAGTAATTACCTCATATAGTAAGATTCCCAAATGCAACACTATTAAATTAGAATACTACTGTACATTATAATAGAGGTTCTAATGTTACAAAAAACTGTAGCTTCTCTTTAGTGGTAGCACATGACAAAATACAGGTCTACCAAACTTCTGAACATTAACATTTTTTATTCTGCTTTCTAAATGAATGCTTTAGAACCACTTGCAACAAAATTGCGGCTATACCAATTGTTTCTATTTTACTTAATTTCTGTTTTCTTGTGACATAATAATTCAGGGAGCACCAGTTCAACAAGAATTTTTTGTTTAACATTATTTAGTTTTTCATAACTCTTATATTACACAGTGGTGGAGCGTAAGGCTGAACTCGCATGCTGTAGCAGTGAGTAAACTTTTACAAATTTACCGTGTAATATATTTTATTAAGTTTCAGGTCATGTTGTTTCACAATTTATGCTTCTTACCTGTCTTAATGAGATATTAACTGCTTTGCACTAAGTTTTAAAGGCGGATGGAGTTTTCTGAAATAATTTTGGTCATGTAAGTTGCCGTATTCCATGGTGTAAACTTGGCTCGGTGCTACCACCAACTAGAGGTGTAGAAAGATGAGGAAAACTCGCCTTTATCAGCGCCTGCTCCGTGCATTGAGAAGAGCTGACCAAATAAGAAGAGGTGACCAAATAATCCAAACAGTACACCAGAACACCCTCAAACCCTTTAATTTTGAATCTTCCCACAATGCCCTAACTCGCTTATTGGCTGCTAGGGACACCAACCACACTTCTACCACGCCATAACTCAGAGTGCCTCAACATCTCCCCTGATGAAGTCAACTTAGGTCCACGAAATGTCATGCAACCGTGCACTCGTGTGACTTTGTAATCGTCTCATTCATTGTATGTTTCTGTCACAAAGTACCAGCCTGTGAGTACTTCAACATTCTGTCTACATATTTAATTAGTTGGAAAAAAAGCTATGGACAGTAGAACCCAGATTTTATGAAATGTCATGGTTCCTGAAAATATATTCGTTAAATCAATGTTTCATAAAATCACTAAGGAAAAAAAGTGTTTTATGCGTGAAAACATAATAAGCAAGAATCAATAACTTTACATCAAAAGGAGAACTTTACAGAAAAGTAACTACCAGTTTCACAGTTTTATACATACTACCGTAGTTAATCAGTCTATAATTAGATTAAACGGTGCACTTTTACACGACTTCTTAAAGTCTTCTGTAGGTTAGTGACTGTCTTCAGAATCACCATCAGTACGATATTCATCCAAACATAAATTGTTTCCTATAGTTGTCATTAAACTTTCGCTTTGCATTATTATTACTATACCATAAATATCACAGTTTAGTAAAACTTTACCAGAATAAAAAGAGATTGTGTACGTAGGAAACAAAAATGTTACATGCGGGAAAGTTATAAGCGCATTTTACTGTAATTTCTATATCCATAGCTTGATTTAAATGTAGATACAGAAAAAGAGTTATACCATGTTGTACCTTTTTGCAAAAAAAAAAAATAGGATGTTAGTTGTGAACTCTGCACAGTTAAGCAAAGAACATGTGCAAATTGTGCTGGGACAGTACACCTTTCCAGTCGTGGCTCGAGGTTTATGTGTATTTTTTGCAAAGACTGTGGAGACTGTCAGTGATACGAAGTAGTGTGTGGTATATCTGTGCAATTTGAGAGGGATCATAATTGAACCTCTTTGACATCAGTCCATGTGCCCCATTTGAAGTGTGCATCTGCCCCTGTCGGCCTTCGGCCCAGTTCGGGTGTCTTCGGACCTGTTCGTCGCCTCCCCTCCTTTCATGTCTCGTACCCTCTCTCGTCCCCTACCTTCACCTTTCTCACGGTCATCTTCCTCCGAGCCAGTCTGAGTCCCGCCGCCGCCTTGGGAAGGTTGCCTCCTCCGCTCTGTCACCTCGACGCTCAGTCGGCACGAACATAACTTTGGTATGTTTTCCATTTTCCATTAGTTGTTTTCTTGTTGTTCTGGAAGTTCACTACCAGTTCTGTAAGTCACATGTTCAACCGTGTTAGTTTTCCTCAATTTTCTTTGTCGCTTTGGCTGTACGCAACCGATGGAGTGTCGATGTGGCACAAGCGGTGGAGCTATTAATTTTGGTATGTAATTAGTAATTTTCGTAATGATTTTCACTGTTTCCCGGTAACTTCAATTGTTTGTTGCAACTGTACTTGCACACACACCTGTAACGTTTATAAATAATACACACACTGCATTTGTTAGAATTGATTTCGTTGTTTCCTTCATGGTACGGCACTTACCCTGTGTTGTCTTTATGTTATTACTGTGAGTCAAGAGTTGTTTGTGAACCCCTGATCGGGTTGGACCCGTTTGACGGGGTGTCATTGTCTGCCCTGTCTGTGTGGTGTCTGAATTAGGCACAAGATAATGCCAGTTAGCTGAAATTATCATACTGTGGTGGTACTGATGCTCTCCACTTGTTGCTGCTGATGTGACGATACTGGCCCCACGTAATGCGGCGCCAGATGTGGTGGTACTGATGCTCTCCACTTGTTGCTGCAACAGATGTGATGTGGTGGTACTGATGCTCTGCGTACTATGACCATGTATTTTATTGCAATATCAAAATGTAAACTTATTAGTCCTCACAAATGCTACGGCCTCAGCGGTGAGCCACTCTTATCTCAGGGGTTCGTGGTATCGAACGGTAGACACATACTGAACGGTAGTCAAACACGTGGTTCAATCAACAGTCAATTTTTATTACTTCGGTACATACACTTACTCTTTTACATAAACATAAAATGAAACAGATATATAATTGTAACAAAACAAAGCCAAACTCAAAGAAAACTAGCACGTGCTTAACTAAAACATAACCTCAGTAACTGATAACGGCCAGCCACGCAGTCGGTATCGCAATAAGTTTACATCAACAAACGAATGTTAATTAATAAAGAAAAATACTAGCAAGTCTTTACACCACCTTCCATCGCGGCCCCATGGCTCTCGTTCGAGCCCCTCGGATAGATACTCTTACCACGTGTAAAACTTGCGCACCGCGACACACGTTCATCTCCCTCGACAGTCCAGAACAAAGTGACCGGCTTCGGCAACCGCAATGGCGTCCCAAGATACTATAGCAGCTTACATTCCGGTAAAATGTTCTATAACATTCTAGTGAGACCAAATAACCGGTCTGGATACAAATTAAAATAAACTTAAAGAAGCTAAAATTTCAGAGAAATCGGCAAAATTTTTCTGAGCACAATGACATATTTCACTATTTTACTAGATAATTATTAGAACTAAAAAATATTAAATAAAGTTTTGGCATCAGTCATTGCCAGCAGTACACCTTGCAGTACCATTTGTGAACCCCTATTGGTGTCGTCCCCGCGGCCCCATGGCCAGGCTGGCCGAACTCATTTACATATCTTTAAAATAAACACCAAGAACTTTACAACTGCCTTAACTTTTAAAAGATAAATTTCTCGTAAAATTTAGCAGATTCCAAAGTTGCTTGAATTTTTATGCTGTTTCAGGAAAGTTCAAACAAGACATATTTATTTTAAATTCACGTGCCGTCCAAAAACAGAACTCAGAATAATTCTAATTCAAAGCTTATGAGCACACTATTTGACATTGAAATATTACAATAAAAAAGGACTAATCACTAGCAACTGCATCCAGATGCGGTTTTCTGTTACTGTACTGTTTCGCCAGGCCGAACAGTGGTTTTACATTTAGAGTGGGTTTTATAGGTGATATCCTGTTCAGCAAAATTATAATATTTAAATTAATTAACCAAATGACTTTCTTAAAAGATTATTAGGCTTAAAACAACAAACATTGAATTCTTATTGAAACAAATACTCCTGAAACTTACAATTGTATAAAAACTGGCAATTTAACAATCTACACGCAATAGACTAAATTAGGGTGACTGGGCAACACACTGGGGCCTTTGAGTTTAATGAAGGCATTATCACTGCCCTATACTTAATTGATGCTAGGCTGACCAGCTTTGGATTATGAAGTGTCAGTAACACTGGCTAGCATTACTTATGCAAAAATAAACATCAACAGTGACTCTTAAACAAAAATCCTAGAAAACACACAACTGACTTATCGAAAAAGTATACCCCAAGCGCAGGCTGGTCGCTTCACAATACTGTAAGTGGAAATGGACAGTAAATTTATATTTTACTTTACCGAATGTGTACAATTTGAATAAATTGTGATCTGATGCCATTTGTGTCAGAAGGATGTAAATTATCTCTGCAGTATGTAGTGGCTTCCATTTTTAATCAGATTAAAAAAAAAAAACAATAAAAAATTTAACTGAGAATTTAAAGCGATTTTACCTTGGTAGCCTTACACCAAAGCATGATTTTAAAAACATATTTCCTTAAAAAATAAACAAAAAAATAGAATAAAATGTAGAACTGTATTAATGTCTTCCGGGATCAGGGATCTAGTTTATACAGTCTGCAGTCTTGGTATTGTACTAGCTACAATATGTGCTGATTGCATTTCACAATGTATAAGTGTTGTACATGAAATACAGTTTAATACCCGTTTCTCGAATTTTAATGTATTTTCCAGCTTAACATGTACAATAATTCAGAAATATTTCATTTTATGAATATGAAAGTGTGCGAGATTGTACATGATGTGGTCTAATATTTAAAGCAGAAAGAAAGTAACACATGTCTTTAATCTCACTTTCTTTGTGAGAGAAAGAGAGAGAGTAAGAGAGGACAGAGAAAGAAAGAGAGAGAGAGAGGAGAATGTGTGTGTGCAAACATGCACATAAACATACATGACAGTGTGTTATAAACATACTGTTGCAATCTCTTTTTGAGCCAAAAAAAAAAAAAAGTACATATAAATACAAAGTCAAAACTGAATGAAAGCAATGCCTAAAATAAAATTAAACAGTTAAAGGTATTTAGATTGTTTGTGCCTATTTTTGTAGAAGATTGTTCTGATATTTGAGAATAGTGATTGAAGAGTTTGTGTATGTGGAATTATCCTATCTGTTTGTATACTTTTTTTATTGATTTATAAATATTTTCAAATTTACTTGCAAATATCAACGATTGATTTTTGAAATAACCATTTGAATTTTTATGATGACAGTGCATGCAGGAAATAAGTAAAAGTTGCAAATAAGCTGTGATAACTTTACTTGAAAGGCATTATTTTATGAGGTAAATTTTAAAACTGTTAATCAGTGTATTACATTGTTTTTTAACTCAAGGACGATAAAATATGACATAATAATAATATATTGCACATTTTTTTTAAATAGCAAATCCTTAACATAAGCATGAACAGGAATTTTCTTGGTACCAGTACTTCATTTCATTGTACAGCATAAAGATTTATTTTGTTTCTACTGGCTAAATCTGTATTATAAGAATTTTAAAGGACCAGTATACAGTTTCTCATAATGCTAACGTTGTCCTTTTTTAATGAACAAACGTTCATAATGTGTCATCTGAAATAGAATGCATATGTTAGAAAAAATTTTTTGTATGTGCAGCTGATACTTAGGCCTATATGAATTAAGATGTGACACACAAGTGTTATATATCAAATTTATCAGTAAAATATTTGAATGGAACAATTCTCATTTACTGCAACATGTTTATGCTGTATATTTTTGTAACGTAATACTAAATGTTGATTACAGAGTCAATAAAGTTTATTTAGTAAGTGTTGTTTGGCTAAAAACGTTTCATAAACCAGGATTGAATAAAACAATTTATTTTTTATTCAATCTACCAGCCAATAACCGAAAACATACTAACGGTCTTTGTAAGAATAAAAATTGCATTGTTTATAATAACATATAATAATATGTATCATAATTGATAAAATCAGTTTTGGGATCAAAATTACAACAATTATTGGCCAACTTCATTGTCACGCACACTAGTGGACTGATGACTAGGAGGATGACTGAGGCCACGGGTCCCTGTATATTGCTATTTTAGTAAGTTTTATTATCTCAAGTCTGAAAGGGAGCAGAAATCGCAAAACTGTTACGTATAAATGTTGGAAACTGTTTGTACTATGTAGCCTAATTTTTTCAAAACACAATTTTTATAAGTTTGGCTGGTTATTAAATTTAAGAAAATTTAATTAAGTCGACAATTAGCAAAATCATAAAAATGTATGTCTTGAAATAATTAGACTACATAGTACAAACTATTTCCAACATTTCTATGTAACAGTTTTACTATATCTATTCCTTTTCATGATTTTAAAGTTTAAACTTGCAAAAACAGTATAAATAGGATCCCTTGGTCTTAAGGGGTAGACAATGGAGTGGAAGGGGAGAGGGATGAGACAGAGTTGGAGGGAAGTGCAGAGTGGTGAGGCAGAGCAGGGTGGAGAAATGGGGGGCTGATACGAAAAGAGGTGGAAAAAGGGGAAGTTAAGTACGAAGGTGGAAGAAGTAAAAGAGTAAGTGAGAGAGGAGGATGGGAAATTTGGGGGTGAAAGGTGGATGAATTGGTGAGGAGGAGGATGAGAGGAGGTGAAATTGAGGGAGAAAATGTGCAGTGAAGAGGTGGGGATGATAGGAGGAGATATTTGGGTGGTAAGTAAAAGGAGGGGATAATGGAAGAAGAGAATTGAGGGATGAAGGGGAGAATTAGTGAGAGGAGAGGGAGGGATTTCGGGGAGGAGGATGGTGAGGAATTTTAGGGAGGAGGTGAGGGAGATATTTGGGGGTGGAGGGAGCAAGGAAATGGAGTGGGTGAGTGTAGAAAACTGGGAGAAAGGTGGAAAGGTGTAGGTGGAGGGAAAGGAGGAAAAGAGATGGTGAAGGTAGAAAAGTGGGAGAGAATGGATATTGAGGGGGTAAGTGATGAGGGAATGGAGTTGGTGGTGAGTGTGGAAAGAGGTGAGGGAACGAAGAAGGGGGTAAGTGTGGAAAAGGGTGAGGGAATGGATAAGGGGGTTGAGTGTAGTAAGGGGGAATGGAGTATGAAGGGAGTGGTGGTGGAAAAGGGAATGGAGGAAGGGGTATCAATGAGAAGGGGGGAATGGATAGGGGGTGATAGTGGTAAAGGGGAATGGATAAGGAAGGAGGTTAGTGGGTAAAATGGAAAATGGATGAGGAGGGAGGTTGGTGGGTAAAAGTGTGAATAAAGGAGGAGGTGTTGGGGAGAAGAGGTGATAAAGGAGAGGTAATGGGGAAAAGGGGCAATAAAGAAGTGGGTGTTGGGGAAAAAGGAGTGATATAGGAGGGGGTGATGGAAAGGGAGTAATAAAGAGGGGGTGAGAGGGAATAAGGGTAGTTGATGCTGGTAGATGGAAAAAAAAGGGGTTTGGGAAAGTTTGTGAGGGATGGGAAAAATGTGGGTTGATGTGGGGGTATGTCAAAGGAGGGGTTAAAGCAGAGGAAATGGAAAAGAGAAGTTGATACAGGTGACGGAAAGGGTTGGATGATGCAGGGGTGAAGGAAAATGGGTGATGTGGTGGAGGGAAGGAATGGTGGGATTGATT
>PNEQ01001047.1:60444-82416 GCA_003012365.1 Medauroidea extradentata | reverse complement strand
TATATATATATATATATATATATATATATATATATATATATATATATATATATATATATATATATATATGTAATGAATGTCAGAGTTCAGTTTAATAAGATTTTACTGTTTTTTGCATGTATGCTAACAGGATAGAACTGTCATAACTTTACTAATACTGCACATTATAATTGAAATCTTATGGAGAAAAATTTCATAGTATACAATTTAATATATAAGTCCTTAGTTAGCATAATAATATAGTGTGTGCTGCCATCCTGCCCCAGTTTGATGACCTCCCACATCTGTGATCATGCTTGTTTAATGAAGTTAAAATTTTATTGAGTGTGTTCTGGGATCAATATGTCTCTTCTGTACCAATCCAAACACAAAAAAAAAAAAAAAACAGTGGCTTATGCAAGGGATAAGAATAGTATGTGAAGAAAAAGATCATAATACATGGAACAAAAAAAATTCCTACCATACACACAATAATGCATTATAAAAATTGTTGTAGAGTATTAAAAATGTTATACATATATCAAAAGATGAATATTGTCAAGAATTAATCAACAAATCCACTAATAAAATTAAAACAATCTGGGAAATTATGAAAATGAAACGTCTGCAACTAGAGTAAGTAATGAGATAAGAATCAACATAAATAATAAAATCTCTAAAAACAGTTATCAAATAGCAAATGAATTTAACTGTTATTTTCTAACAGTTGCAGAAAATATAAGTACTATTACTCCAAACCCTTTTAAAATTTTTTAGATCAGATGGAATATCTTAAGTTATCACTTCATTCTAAATATCCTAATATCAGATATGCACTGACTATGCCATTTGAAATTATAAGTATAACAGCAAAATTTAAAACTCAACACTCATCTGGCTACGATGCAGTAGACAGCAGAATTATTAAATATATCTCTAATGAGATATGTGAACCATTAAGTGTGATTTCAAATAATATAATTAATAGTGGTATTTTTCCTGAAAGACTTAAATGTGCAATAGTTATCCCTTTGTATAAAAAAGGAGAGAAGAATTAAGTTTCTTACTATAGTCCAGTTTCACTTCTTACTACTTTCTCTAAAATAATAGAGAAAGTAATTTATTTAAGATTATATAATCAATTAAATTTATGTTAAATTTCATTACCAATTCTGTTTGGCTTTCAAACAAAATCTTCAACAAGTAATGCTACACATAAGTTAACTTATATTAAAATCATTAAATAAACAAGAACATGTCATAAGTTTATTTTATGATTTAACCCTTTGAGGAGTATGAACGTATACTTACGAGCAAACTTATAGTGGTACACCAGAGTATGCTCGTAAATTTATGTTTTTGAAGTGTCTCAAAGTAATATCATCATACATTTACGTTTGAGAGCTTTTGACATGTGCTGCTATCTAGCATTCGTTATTTCAACTGTTTAGGGTTATATTACACGTTCATGAAGATAGATAATACGCTGATAATCTACTTAGATTCGCCTTTCAATCAGCAGGTGTGGTGGCAGTCACAGGTTTTATTTAAACTTAAAACAAATATATTTTTTTTTTACAAATCACAATTTTAAACCACCCACTGTGTCACTTTGCGATATGTTGTAATCAATTATTTTGTCTTTTGTTGCACGAAAGAATCGCTCTAAATAACGCATGTTGCGGAAAAATAAACATGACTTGTTTGTGCAGCTGTATGGTAAGCGTGATTCTTTTTTTGCGAATGAAATGATGTTGCATTTTGTATAGTATGATTTGTATTATTTTTTGCAAACCATATAATAAAAATGAAACCTTTTCTCAGAGAAGCACTATCTGAAAAAGAACTTAGTGAAATTATTTTCTACTGGGAATCAGCAAGTGACAATGAAAATTTGATTGGTGATTCTGATTCAGACAGAAATTACATAGGTACCACAAATATTTCCCACACCAGTACTACAGAAACAGAGGTAAAAAGGATTGCACATCATGGGAAAATATTTTGAAGTCTCTGTCAGTAATTGAGTACAAAAAAAACATTTGGTTGGTGGATAAAAGCCGATATGCAAATAAGTTTTCTGGACGGCACTAGGAAGTCCCTCAAATGGTACAAGAAGTTGGTTTTGCATGTTTTTGGATATAATTATTTTGAATTCTTGTATTTTGTATAACATCAAAACAGGAGAAAAAAAAGTAAGTTGGGACAGTTCCGCCTCAACCTTGTTCACCAACTACTGGAAGAGTTCTGCCGACTTACATTCCTTCCAAAGGTGGGCGCAGTTCATATGTTACCACGCCTTTGCGGTTCACAGTACGACACTTTCCTGCTCCAGTGCGCCTACAGAAACAAAGACGAAGCTGCAAAGACAATGCTATGTTTGCAAGCATAGAACAAAGAAATAGTCAACAAGAAAAGACACAAGGTGGATGTGTGCTGAGTGTCATGTAGGACTTTGTATGCATACATGCATGTTTTACCATATTTCACACTACAAAAAATTTCTACGTAAAATACATGACTTTTAGCCGCACTTGCAACAAAAGAAAATTTTTATGCTCAAAACTGCCAACATGTTTTGTGTTGTCCCATCACAGGAACATTTCCAAAACTTTTTCAATAATTTTATCTTTTGTCTGTGTACCCTCAGGGTTTATTCAGTACCTATGAATAAAACACAAGTCTGTAATGCAATTGTTCATGTAAAATTCATTCATTCAGTAAATTTTGTCTGTTAGACTCAATATTCACTTTATAAAAACTCTACTATGCAGTAATATTTACAAAATACGAATTTCAGTCAATATTAGCTGTCTTGTTTGTTTATATTTGCTATGTACAATAATGTCTGTGTGTACATGTGTGTTTTGTGGCCTGTGTGCATACATCTTCAAAAAAATTACTGAAGCTTCAGGATATTTCTGAGTTTAATTTTGAAATTAACAGTAAAAAGGATTCTAAATTTATAAAAAATTGCAAAAAATATTGCAGTGTATGTGTCAAAATAAAAAAGTGACAGTTTAGTATATTTATAAATGTAATTGTGTGATAGATGGTAGAAACTATAAAATATACATAACAATTGCAAAATATATTGTAAATTTTTTACAGTGTAGCAATATTATGTGTTGGTGTGAGAACATATTTCTTCAAAATATAAGTAAAATGTCAGTTTATTTTAAAATGTAACGTTATTGATGCCAGAAATAACACAATATGTAGGTCTACAAAACTGCAAAAAAATTATTGCAATGTAGCAATGGTGTTTGCGTATATATTTATTCAAAATACTATACTAAAGTTTATTATATGTTATTTTGAGATTTATGGTAGAAATAATATAAAATTTACAAAAATTGCATTATTATGTACTATTTTTTTACAGTATAGCAATGGTTTGTGTGTGTGTGTCCACAATATTTCTTCAAAATAATTAGTAAATATTCAGTGTATTTGGAAATTTAACATTTATATAGACTGTAAAAATCACTAACATTTTTTGCAATGTAGCAATATTGTGTGCAGTATCTGTGTATATATCTGCCAAAATGTTAGTGTTTTTATAAATATGATTTTGAAATACATGGTGGAAAGGAAACATTTATAAAATTCACAAAGATAATACCATTTTTTGCAGTGTATCTGTGATGTTTGTATGTGTGTCTACATACTTCTACAATATGAAAACTAAATTTTCTGTTTAATTTGTAGCAAAATTTTGATATTGATAGCAAAAATATTTACATGTTTGTAACGATAGTAAAATTTTTTTGCAGTGCAGCAATGTTGTGTGGTTGTTTGTACATAAATCTCAGGCCTCAAAGTCTGTCACTTTTTCCACTAAGAGTCACTTTTTGTGGTCAATGTCACTAAAAGTCACTTTTTTCATTACATGGTCACTTTTTCCACTTTTTTCTACATTTTTATGTTTTTTTATGAATGCTGTGCATGCACTGATAAATATACAGGTTTTCTTTCTTTAACTTGTGTGGATGAACTAACAGGCTTATGTCGGTGCAGAGTACATCTGTTTGTTGATGTATGGAAGGATTTATGTCTGGAAGAACATTTAAATAATGTCCTTGTTTTAAAGAGTGCCATGAGAATGTTTGCAGTGAAACCATAGCTAGTCCCGAAGAGGTTTAAGATATTCAACACACTATGGAGAAAAGGAAAACTAAAATATCTAGTTAAATACAGTATTAAGAATAGCTAGCTATTCATAATATACTGGCCAAGCTATTGACTTTGAAGACAAAGTTTATTGATGAAAAATTTTCTGTAGAAGTTTGAAGTCGTACGTAAAGAAAATTGTAGTTTACGGCCTTTGAAATGTTCCTTTTTTGGTTAGAGTAAGGTTAGGTATGTTTTGGTTTTGATAGGTTATTTTACTTTTAAATTTTCCATTTTTTGTTAGGTTAGAGTATGTATGTAAGGTTATTTAAGTTACCTTAACTTAGGTACGGTTATGTTACCCAAGGAAAATTAAAACTTAGGCTAAAATAACCTAAACTAAACTAGCTTTCCCAACAAAAACATAAACTTTAAAAGTGAGGAAACATAGGATTTTCTTTACCGAATATTACTTTTAGCATCTATGGAAATATTTTCCTTTAATAAGCTATGGCTATAAAATAGTGTGGCTGGTATGCAATGAGTAGTGATTCTTAAAATTTACTGGAGAACGTAGTATCAAACATTTATTTTAAAATGTTTTGTTGTCGTTCAGTGCATAGCATCAGTGTTTCATTACATACATTTTATTTAATGATTTTCAGGATATAACACAGGTAGTTGTGTTTGAATTTGTCTTTACTTTACATTTTTGTATAATACTGATTCTCTTGTTTTACTCTGGACCAACAGTTTAAGTAAGTCAGCAGCTTGAATCCTAGACCAACAGCATGCCGCTGCCTACCACGCACTTCAAATGTGCTGTAATGCATAGGGAAATACAATTTTTTAAAAGAAACTATGCCACGTGTGCCAATTGTGCTAACGTATGTATAGAAACCCACAGAATTCTTTAGCCTGAGAGTCTGTAGCAGGAGTTTAGCAAACATGGCAAGTGGAGATAGCCAAACTACAGAATATGTTATACTGACTACGTTTCTGTAAATGCCTATGGTGTTATTTTGTCACTTTAGATTACTTTTAGGTTAACTTTGTCACTTTTTAGTCACTTAATCAACCACATTTAGTCACTTTTTATACCAGAATGGTCACTTTTGTCACTATTTTGTAAGTGTTGTACCACTTCGAGGCCTGAAATCTTCAAAATCATAAGTGAAAGTCCGGTATATTTGTAGAGATGATGTTCAAATTTATAGCAGAAATATTTCAGTGATCATAAAATAGAAAAAGTCTTCACATTTGTTGTACAGTGTAGCAATGTTGTGTAGTTGTTTGTACATAAATCTTCAAAATAATAAGTGAAATTCCAGTATATTTGTATATATGACGTTCAAATTTATAGTAGAAATAATTCCGTGATTATAAAAATAGCAAAAACATTCCTTTTTTTACAGTGTAGCAACGTTGTGCGGTTATAGGTACACAAGTATTCAAATTCATAAGTGAAATCACTGTATATTTGTATATGTGACTTTCATATTGATGGTAGAAATAATTAAGTAATTATAAAAATAGCCAAAAAAAAATACAATTTCTCGCAGTGTACCAATAAATGTACGTGTGTGTGTCTGTTGTGTGCATAACAGTTCAAAAAAGTATGTGAAACTTTAGCATATTTGTGAATGCAATAATTATATTGATAGTATTAATTTAAAATATTTAAAAGAATTATAAAAAAATATTTTGTACAGTGTATCATTACGAGAAAGTTAAGAAACAATAAAAAAGTGATTTTGTAAGTTAATCACATTTTTAAGTGTTTAATAATTATTTGTACAGTACCGGTCAAAAGTTTTAAGTCCACCATGTAAAATCATCAAACTTCTCATAGAACCTGAAGTTTTGCCACGATATAGATGACAATTTTTTTTTAATATTCTTACAGGTATAAGAAAAGAATCCCCACAGATACAATTATATGCTATGCGTAGTTTGGGAGTTATGAAGTTTTGAATATTTTCTGGCAGCCACAAAATTACTACATTTTGGGATATAAAAATTTTTTTATGGCCTATTTTATTGATGTCTTACTTACATTCAATAGCTGGGCTATCTGTCTATGGGATTTTACACTTGCTCATACCAATTATTTCCATTTAACATTGTCTGACACACTTTGCTTACCCATTGTTTACAAACACAGATCAAGTAATTGCTGTAACTTGACAGAGCTGCAAACAGCGGAAAACTGCTCCAAACACCGCACGCACACAAAATGGGACTTGTAGTGCCACCTGTTGAGCAGAAGATGAGCAATGCGGATGAAGAAAGCAGGTTCCGGTAGCTATTTCGGCAGAAAAGTTATAAATTTTTGAATTTCATAAAAAAAATAGGGAAATTCTTAAAAAATGTTTTTTGATAAATGTGCCTAGCTTTTCTGCCGAAAATTTTTCGGATATTTTTCAATTCAAGCAAAATAAAAAGCACACTTTTCTACACCAATAAAAAATTCAACGTCAAAATAACGTCAATAGAATAGGCCATATAATTTTTTTTATGTCGCAAATTGTAGTAATTTTGTGGTTGCAAGAAAATATTCAAAACTTCAAAACTCCTAAACTAAGCATAGCATAAAATTGTATCTGTGCGGATTATTTTCTTATACCTGTAAAAATATTCGAAAAAATTGTCATCTATATCGCGGCAAAACTTTAGGTCCTATGAGCCATTTGATGATTTTACATGGTGGTCTTAAACTTTTTACCGGTACTGTATTTAGGCTATGTGCAACAAGTTCTATTCATTCTATTATATATATATATATATATATATATATATCGCACACACATATGTGTATAACTTCAAAGATTCACGTTAGAATGACGAAATAAAATTTTCCTGGCTGTAATTTATAATACAACTTTAAAAAATTAAAATTATAATTTGTTTTAAAAAAAAACTCACTCCACGGGGTCTCTAACACTAAATATAACCTCCCTTGCCAAAGGGTTAACAAAAGCTTTTGACTGCATAGACCATAACATATTGTTACATCAATTAGAATATTATGGAACAAAACCCTGTTTTTAAATGTCTTTAGAACTTATTCTGAAGAAAGACAACAGGTTGGGGTAAATAAAACTAAAACGCAAGCTAAATCTAAACCAGGTACTATTACAACAGGCGTACCACAAGGATCTGTACTTGGCCCACTTTTGTTTTGTACTTTATATAAATGTCTTGCCTAACACTGTCAAACCAGACGCAAAAACTATACTAATTTAGAGATGATACATGTACTTTTATAAAAAAAAAAAAAATGAAACTATTCTTGATCAAAAGAACAATAAGTCTATTAATATTTTATTTAACTGCTTTACATCCAACAAATTTGCTGTAAATATTGAAAAAACTAATTACATCAAATATTCATCGCGTAATTCAAGTGTACAAATAGATAATTTAAATGTAAATACTACTCAAATAAAACAAGTAAGGGAAGCTAAGTTTTTGTGTATAAGGATGGATGAGCATCTTGACTGGAAGAATCATATTGATGGATTGGTGCTTAAATTGAACTCAGCCATTTTTGCGCTCCGCTATTAAGTAACTCATAGCAAGCTTATGAACATGAAGGAAATAAAGGTTGTCTTTTTATATCTCATGCAATTCATATTTAATCCTAATAGACAAAGTGGTGATTGTGGTAACTCATTGGTCTTTTGTTTGGGAGGATTGTAATTTGTTTCCTAAATCAGCCTTCTCAATTTAAGTGTTTCATTGTTTTATAAAATAGCTCCAGTTACAGTCCTGGTATAGTTCCTCAATACATGCCAGGGCCACTTACCAGTCTGTTTGTGTTTATTTTTCCTACTGCTTCTGTGTGTAATGAGTTCAGTGCTGAAGAGACATAAAACTGTTCTTACTTACATTTAATGCTTGGTGAAGTTAAATCATTTTTTTATTTTCAAATTTGAGAAGCCTAGTATAAATTAAGTAACTACCAAAATTGTTGGTAATTTTTATGCCAAACTAAGTTTGTATATACCTGCACAGACTTTTTCCACTGTGAATGCCACCTGATTGCCTTATATCAAGTTAATGCCTCCTCATAACCTCATATCAAATTCTGAATGAGAGGCTGAAGGGGTGGCTATATCTCGGATAATTAAAAATCTTAGATTACTTGTGTTACCAAATGTAATTGTAAAAGTTATACATTCACCTAATAAAACCCTAGCACTACTTAAATTGATGTTTTTAAAATCATTAAACCTGGACTCTAAAATATTTATATTTTTCTATATTTTCTTATTAAAAACTTATTTTTAAGGTGTTGCAGTTAATCCACAAAGCTTTACATCTGCACATGGCTAATTGAGAATTAACTGTATTTAGGGTTAATTGCTATCCTTGAAAGTCCTGTCATATATTTGACTTACATACATATTTATTCTTTGTTTTTTCAGCACTGTGTTTAACAGTGTGGACTCTGAGGAAGTTCTTGAAACAAACTGCCAACATCATGATTTCTTCCAACATCAGAAAGATAGAGCTGGTCCACTGCAGTTGAAATATCATCTGTATGCTATTGTGGTAAGACAGTCCAGAATAGTTTTAGCAGTTAATAAGCATGGTAGCAGCAGCAGAAGTTAAACATTTGCAATCTCTTGTTACAGGCTCATTCAGGCATGTTGGGGTGTGGACATTATGTGTCATACGCCAGTAACCCTAATGGAAAGTGGTATTACTACAATGATAGCAGCTGCAAGGTGACTATGTATTTTATTTATAATTTTTTAAGTATTTTAAATACAGTATCAAATTTAAAATTTTGTTGTTTGATGCATGTAAGTTGCTGTTACATTTAATGATTTAGTGTATATATATTTTACTTCGTAAATTCTTTAAAGTTTTTAAATTTATAATTTTGTTTACTATTACAGTATAACATGTCGGTATAGTCTAGTATTAAAAATGTATGAATATTCCTTGATATAAGAGGTTATCCTTACTCATGCATTGTATTTTGTTTATATCACACCAGATTGGTGATAAAAACTTTTCCTATATTCAATGTCTTATCATTCCAATACGACATATTTTTTTGTCTGTGTACTGAAATAAAAATTTATTGACTAATTAAACCGAAGTTTGTCAATGTATTTACACCAAAATTCAAAACAGTGCAGCAGTTCAGACAGGCAGAACATTCTCCGCCCCACATTGAGGTGACACATATAGCAGTTCACTCAATTGCAGTTTGGAGATCACTGTTCAGAAATGATACAGGCGAAGAGTTTGGCAAAACATGATTTATTGGGCCTATATCTCCTTGCATCACTACGGCACTATGAAGTTGTTGAGAAAAGCATACTGTTGGGATGATGTTGTAAACACTTACAAAGTAGTGCCCATGCTACCCTGCACCCGATGGTCATGTAAGCGAGTGGAATGAATTTAACAGAAATTAAGGTTGTATTATCCTAAAAAAGGAATTTTACACAAAGTTTAAGCCCATGGGTACTACCTGCACTCGTTAAATTTCAGCTCCTCAACTAAATCAAAAATATAATAGGGCCACAACCCTCATGACATGTCTGATCTCAATAGTGCCACAAAGACACACAGCACAAGATGAAAACAAACTGCCCACTGCCAGTGCAAGATGGCAGCATGCAGCCTATGTACTCTATTAAAACACTTTTTCCTCAACAATACAGCAACATATCCTGAAATCAACAGTGTCCTAAAATACAAATAGCTCCTCCGTCCTTCAGTAATAAATACATTAATGTATATTATAACAATTTCCATTAAAGCATTACTTGTACCACATACTAGTACTCCATGAACCATTAAATACTTTATATTGAAATGTTATTCTTATAACGATCTCATCAACATTAAAAACTTCTTTACTTGGATATTGACTGGTGAAACAGCATTATTACCATACACACAACAATCATGAAACTTATATGTAATACTTGATATTAAAACTATTACATTCACCAAAATCCAATAATCCATAAAACAATATCTTCACCATAGCTTCATGTATTTGTCAAAATGTTCTTACTTTGATACTTTACAGTGACATATGATTCTTATCATCAATACTATAATCCTTGCAACTTCTTTAATGAAATACTTTACCTTAAAACATTACTGTCACTATAGTCTTAACAATTTTATTAGAGAATTTCCTGAAATATTTTCTGTAAGATTGCTACTCTCACCATCAATTTAACACTTTTTTACAACTAGCTTACTTATTTATTACTGATGTATTATTCTTACCAAATACTTAATATAAAACTAACACTTAAAATCTCTCTAAAAAAAATTTTAAAATTGTCACAAAAACAGTATACATCTTAAAAATTAACTTATTAAACCAGTTACTGTACTAATTGTTTGCTGAAATTGCAACATAATTTTTTAATTACAATGACCTTTAAGTTTACATTAACATAAATAATTTAATATAATCAACACATCCATTACCCTGAATTACTTAAAAATAAATTCTTGGAAATGAAACTTTGTATTGATGATTATATTGTTAAATGTTGAGACATTTGTTCATATTACCCAGTCAATATCTCCTGAAACAACAATAACTTAAATTTTACCTCAAAATACCATTAGCACATCTCAATGATTCTTGAAAACTTATTTAATTGAATACTTTCTTTTGACATAATCTCACAACCACATCAATACTTCTTAGTAATTTTCTTTAACGAAACATTTTAAATGGATACATGATTCTCACTGCAAAATTTAGTAACTGTTAAAAATGTTAAATTTTCATGTGTACCATCATTAAAACATCTTTATAACAAATTTTTGAAATAACTGTTACCATTTTATGTTGTTTTTAAAATTACTTCAGAACCCTCATAATTTACTTTTAAAAGAATGATTTCAAAATTTAAAAAAAAAAAATTGCAAAATATTTTATACAAACACGTACAGTTTATCTCTTAATCCATTCCTAAAACATATCTTAACATAACTTTTAAATTATTGTTACAATTGTATGTTACTGCTTTTGAAAATCACTCAAAGCACCACACGATTATGTAAAAAAAAAAAAAATATGCGAAAAAATGCAACCTATTATGTCTAGATTAGTTGCACATGATCTCATCTCCTTCCTCTGACACAAACAATACTCAACAATCTTCGCACAAATTTATATCCTACATGGTGTAGTCCTTGAGTTCCAGTTCATGCCCCTTTCATTATTTTCCTTACCTTTTAACCTCTCTGAACCACATGCAATGCATGATTTACTCTCTATTTAGTAGCTTTGTCAAGGCATCAGTCAACGCTGTGATGGTACATACATAAGATTGATAGTCCCTGATTCAACATGTTCCCTTAAGAAATGGTACCTAACATCTATGTGTTTGGATCTAGGATTGGTTGTTGAATTCTTTGCCAATTGAATGGCAAAATATAAAGTGATTTTGAAACACTATCAGTGTCAACATCCGACATTAGCTCTCTTAGCAACAACAATTCTTGCACTGTGAATGACAGAGCCATATATTCAGCTTCACACGTACACAGGGTGACTGTCTTCTTCTTCTTGCTGAACCACGACACCAAACAACCTAAAAATGTAAACACATAACCTACCACTGAGTATCTGCCATTTATTTTGTTCCCCCAGTCTGCATCACAAAATACACTTATGTCACTACTGCCTTCTTTACAGTATTCCAACTTATAGCCCAATTTCCCTTTTATGTACCTTAATACCATCTTCACACCCTGCCAGTGCACACTTTTATGGTTGTTGTTAAATCTGCTCAAGAGATTAACTGCAAAAGCAATATCTGGCCTGGTAATCTTTGAAAAATACAGGTGGCTTCCAATAGCCGCTTGATGTGGAACACTAACATCAGAATTTTTCTCACCTTCAGCTTCAAAGTCCAGTCCAATGTCCAGGGGGGTGGATACAGATTTTGCTTCACTCATGCCAAACCTTTCTAAAACCTTTTTGGCGTACTTCTCTTGGGACACCCAGAGCTTACCTTCTTCTCGATCCCTGGTGACTTGGCCAATATTGTTCATGTTGAGCCCATAGACAGCTTTCTTCAACCGCCACACCTTTGCATCTACGGACATGGTGAATTCTTATGGAGGCACTACATATGGATATGCAGTGTTTACGTCCATGTGGTCCACTTCCAGGTCATCTCTTGCTGTCATTGACAGCTGGTATCTGATGGAAGAATACTAGACAACAAGAGAATAGGTTTCTTCGTAGTCAATGCAGTGCACTTGACTACATCCTTTCACCACCAGCCGTACCTTGAATACATCTGGTTCGTCATTGTTGCCAGTTTTGACTTTCAGGGCCCATTTTGTGTTTAGGGTCTTAGCACCCTTTGGTAGTTCTACTTCTTCAAAAGTATAATTTTTCTTCAGTGAAGAAAATTCCTTCTCAACAGCCTTTTTCCATTGCCGTGAATCTTTCCCTTGCAATGCATCATTGATGCTGATCAAGCCATCAGCTGAACTTGCCACTTCATTGTAGTAGGTTATGTGTTCAGGCCAAGTCCTGGTTTTAGGATGTTGTGAAGACCATCAAGGATCCTCTAATTCACTACATTCTCTCTCTTCCGGTTGATCCTCAAATCCAAAAATTGGTACCTCGTCTAGGTTTTGGTCAGGTGTGCGAATTTCACAAAGAGGGGTTGAGCATTCCTCCACTGCCGGTGTAACTTCCATCATAGGAACTTTGTCTGTTTGCTGCTAATTTGTAGGTGGTCTACTCTTGTCGCTTCTATTCTCTGACCGTAATATTTCCAGTCTTAGGGTCAAGGAAATGGTAACATTTAGATGTGCCACGGTACCCAACAAAAAATAACCTTGTTCACTTGGGGTCCCACTTCTTTCTCAGTGGCTTCGGGATATTCACCATGGCTTCACAACCAAATATTCTGAGATGTGACAAAGATAGTTTTCTACTTTACCAGGCTTCATAAGGTGTCATGTCCCCTAGGATTGCTGAAGGGGAACGATTGTTAAAGTATGCTGCTGTAGACACTGCTTCTGCCCGGCAGCTTTTCTGGAGGTCTGCATCAAAAGGCATTGTGCGAACTTTCTCAACCAACCCTCTATTTGCTCTCTCAGCGACACCATTTTGCTGTGGGCTGTATCAAACAGTGAGCTGATGAATGATACTCTTAGAGGACAGGAAATTCATCTCTTCATTCACATATTCTCTGCCATTGTCTGATCTCAGATTTTTAATCTTCCAACCTGTTTGCTTCTCAACCATGGCATAAATCCTTGAAGACCTTGATAACTTCAGACTATTTTTTTAAAAAGCACACATATATCAATCGGGAGCAGTGACCACAACTTTTTGGTGTGATAGCAAAAAGCTGATTTTGCTACCCAATATTTCCATGTTAGAAATATGCTCCACACATTCTTCTCAATAGCAGTTGTTTAAAAATTAACTATGTAGTGAACAGCTAGCTGTAAGTCTGTTGTCATCCTTTAAAATTTTAAATGAAAAGGAATTATTGCAGAGCATGTCTCTATCTGTCCTCTTGGTGCGCACTTTTGCCATTTAATATTTCCCAGAACCCGTACGTGTATCACATGTTATTACGATTGTTCGATACAATACGTTTCAGCCTCACAATAACTTCTCCCCACTCCCCTTTTGCAAAAAAGTATGCAGTTAAGAGGGGTGAGTGTTCACAGAAAAGTGTGTGTGTGTGTGCACGTGTGTGTGTTTGGAGAGAGAGAGAGAGAAGCAAAGGTGGTAATGGTAAGGGAGGAGGTGTATCCATTCTCCGCCCTACCTCTCCTACGTGACTCAAGGTCAAGTCCTAAAGATTAGAGCAACACTATGACTGTGGTGTCTTCAGATCCTGTTTATGTCATGTAAAAAATACAAACAAATCAGTAAAACACAAATATGGAAACTACAAACATTCTACCAATAAAATTATAGGGTCATTGCTTAAAGTCTCATAGAAAATGTCATTGGCGAAAGTTCTGCACGCTAGGGTTCGGATTATATATCACCATTTGCGTTTTACGTCGGCACAGTGCAAGCAAAACATGTTTACATGTTGTATTTGTACTGATTTAGTTGTTGATTGGGATTAGAGATTTCATCACTTGTTTTTAGACCCTGTGAACAAAGGTATTCAGATCCCTGATTATAAAGCTGCATCAGGTATACTGAAATTTACTTTGCTGAATCTCCAGAATGCTGACACTTTTGATAACTTGTGAGATGAAGTGAAATCCAGAGGAGAGAATTTTAAACTAAAAATCCCTAAAGTGTCAATAGTCATAGTTCCACCAAATCGCTAAGCGTGACAAGAGTGGAGACGTACAGAACTAAATTATTTAAATGCTAGCACATATGCTCCAATGCAAGTAGTACATGATGTGAAGAAGAGTACATATTATTGTCTTATAGCAGATGGCACCACAGACATAACGGGCAGGAGCAATTTACTATCTGCCTGAGATATGTGGATCCAGTGTTATTTATCGTCAATGAAGTGTTTTAGGAATGTATAACTGTTCTGACAATAAAGCTGATACTCTATTTTCTGTTATTGATTTCCTCACACGTGTGAACCTTAGCACCAGCAACTTCAGAGAAATGTGTTTTGATGGAGCAGCGAATATGTCAGGGTGTAAAACAGGAGTTCGCATCAAGATAACACAAGTTCAGCCAAAGGGGATATTGTTCACTGTTCAAATCATGCTTTGGACTTAGCATTGCAAGAAATAGGGAGAAAAATTCAATTATTTGTGATGTGGTCGTAGTAGTGAAGGGTGTTTCAATTTCATCTTGGATTCTGCAAAGAGCAAAACTGCTTACCCAAATGTGGTTCTGAATCCATGTCATGAAACCCATTAAAGCACTACCAATGGAACAAAATGTTTTTTAGCCCCTATGCACAACCTGATGGACTGTAAGGCAAAAATATATCAAGAGATTAATTGACAACTATTCTCAAGTAATTCAAACAACAAATATTTTGCAGACAGAAGTACTGCTAAAGATGACAAGAGCATTATCATGAATGGTTATCTGAAGAAACTACAGAAATTTTAAACACTTCTGGGATTAGAGATTTCATCACCTGTTTTTAGACCCTGTGAACAAAGGTATTCAGATCCCTGATTATAAAGCTGCATCAGGTATACTGAAATTTACTTTGCTGAATCTCCAGAATGCTGACACTTTTGATAACTTGTGAGATGAAGTGAAATCCAGAGGAGAGAATTTTAAACTAAAAATCCCTAAAGTGTCAATAGTCATAGTTCCACCAAATCGCTACAAATACTCTCTTAATACACCTTCACCTGCCAAGTTATATGAAAGAGAATTTCTGCGCAAAGAGTATTTTGCGGTTATTGACAGACTCACAAATGAAATTGAAGATCACTTTGACCAACAAGGAATGAAGTTTTTACTTTCTCTGGAAAGTGTTTTGCTTAATGCAGAAAAAGGGTAGCCTATACCTGACGAAGTAATAGATCAGCGTCTCGGTATATAAAAAGATTATTTTTATTTACTCAAACTCTCAGCACAACTTGTTATGCTGCAATCAATTCTACATAAGAGTATCTGCTGTGTAAAAGAAATCATTCAGGCTCTGAGCGATTTGTAACACCAAGGAAGAACTATTTTCGATCAGGTGGTGAGACTAGTGTAAGGTACTTGGCCTACACACCCTATTTAATTTTTCCAAATTTGTTTGTTGTGCGGAATTGTAGCTTCGTGTTGGCATAAACGTAACGTAACCATAATCTTAACTTCCACAACTTTGAAATATGTTTGTACGTAGTTTTCGGCATCAGAATAGGTCTAATGGGATCCTGAGATGCTTCGTGGAGCACTAGCTATAATGGAAGGGTGTAGGTTAGATGTTGCCCGGTGCTTGAGAAACCTGGCTTGCCGAGTGTAGTGCGTCGAGATCACCGAGTGTTAGAATTAAGAAAAGACATGTGAGTAGTATCTAAGTTGCAGAGCCGGGACTTAACACCTCAATGTTGGTGTAGACCAAGGCAGGAGTACAGCTGAACACTTTCAGTTAAGCGAGACGTGATTTCCACAATAACTTATGTGTTAACCCTATTACTTTACGAACGGTGGGCTGAACCATAAATACGAGTAATTTCTGTTAATAATTTGAGTGTAATGTGTGACATGCGAGAGCATTCAGGGCTGAGGAAAGTGTAATTGTGTATGTGGAATCATTTGTTATTGTTTTCATTGAAAGGGGGAAGCCATCTTGTAACTTTTCCTTCTTGTTAGTTGCCCAGAGATATGTACAGTCTCAAGAATCGCCGAGGGCGATGGAGTTGTGTAAGTAGAGACTGGGATGATGTGTTTCCTCAGACGGAGCAATCATTTCAATGAGTTTAGGAATGCTCTCGGTAGGTAGAGTGCTAACCTATGGAGATCGTGCTGTGGTGCGCCATCGATGGGCACTTCCGGAGAGAAGTGAGGAGGATGCTGGGAGTCCAGCATCCCGGATGTTTTTCTTAGCTATCTGGATGTCGAAGTGATCGGATGCGTGCTGGGAAAGCTCCTGTAGGCGCACGTGCCATGGAGATCCTTTAACATAGGGGCTATAGCATTCTGTTTTCTGGTAACGTGAGCTATTGGGCTGCACAAATAATAATATTGATCCAATTTTAACTATTCATTTGCAGTACAAATTGGATGTAGGCTTGAGGTGAGAGCCCACCGCGTGTGTTGTACAGGGATCTGTAATGGTGTTGTTGAGATTTAATCTGTGAATTTAATAAACATCGTGCGGCCGAATGGTACTTTTATCATTTATTGGTAATAACGATCTCTGTGTACCCCTAAAGAGGTAAATATTTAGAAAGTTTTCGCTCTTCGCTTCTCGTATCCACGACACTGAGGTAAGAACTTGCGACTCTACCACTGAAACTACAGCTAGCTGAGGGCATGTTAAATCCAATAACATATTACGGGTGAATTACTGAGGGTGCGTTTGTTGGAGCACGTGTTCGGCGTGGGCGCAACGAACTGCAGTATGTGTGTGAAGAGGAGCAGTGCCACCACACTAACGTGAATACTGCTCTCTGTACCAGCTTCAGCTGCTACAGAAGATAGGTGAAAACTTATCGCCATGCAGAAAGAAATGTCTCAAAAACGTCTCTACATTGGTCACTGTGTAATATATATAAAAAGCACACAGGAAAATTGGACCTTAGTAGTGCGATGAATGAATTTGTTTGTCGAATAACCTAAAGGAAATGTGTGTTCGGCATTCAGTGACAGAGTGGACGGCATTAAGTGACTAAGTGGAAATAATTTAAGAACTTTATAAATTGTGTTGTTACGTTTTTTTGAGTTTGTATCTCTTGAAACAATTTATTGGTATAATGAGATAAATAATTCAATAATTTCAACTACAGTCAAATATTTTCATTAATAGACTAGTGTATAAAATCATTGTAATGAACATTGCAGTAGTATTTCACTTTATTCAGTAGAAGATAATTATTGTTATACTAAAATAATTACATGCAGCATTTTAACAACTAGACATTGCATTGTGGTGTGTTAGTTCTCAACTCACACTTTAATTAAGTATTTAAAAATGTGCATGCATAAAGAGATATGCAGAATTACAGCATTATCTAATTTCAAGTTTGTTATTACTTCAAAGTTATTATTTTGAGGTTGAGTAGATATTTCCAATCGTGCATAAATGTTAAGGGTTCAAAGCTCTGGGTTTGATAAAGAAATATTTATTAAACACTTTGCACAAACAAATTTTATGTTTAAAGCATTAATAAATTTACCAGTTGTATATTCAGTGTTTGGGTATGAAAAATACTTAAATAGCACCATTTTGCACCCTGAAATCCAAATTTTCTTGGGGGGGGACCCCCTACCCATCACTTCATTAGGGGGGATCGGTGTCAACCATCGTCTGAGTTTCATTTCGCTACCCCAAATTTTTAGTACTTCCGACGTCCATGTTTGTGAGTGGCCTTCCATAAAAGTCAGAAAATATTGTGTCCGCCAACTGATGGTGCCGCTATGGGTCCACAGATATCTGAATGAACAAGGTCCAGGATATTTTCTGAAGACCTTTGGCTGGGTTTGAAAGGCGAGCGAGATTGCTAGCCCATCACGCAAACTTCACATGTGTTCTTAATTACAATGTCTTCACCTAACCCTTCAAAAATTTCTGTTAATTTTAGCGTCCCTTTCTGGTTTAAGTGACACAATCTGCAGTGTCACAAAAAATCTCTCTCTGACATGTAATAGCATTGTCTAATTTCTGGTGTGTTCATATAGTAAATCCCATTTTGCAAATGGGCTGTGGAAACTATTTCACCTGTTCTGTCATTGTTAGGGCCTGGTAGATTTTAGCAGCACTTTGTTTCAGTGTCTTACGTACGCGTCTGCATCTCTGCGTTGTGGTCAGTGATTGGATGCCGTAACACCCAGCGTCTTGAGGTTAATTAAACCCGCTAATCACAGACGTGTTGTGTCGCAGTTATCCATGTACTGATTGGCACACTCAAATGATTAATAATGGTGCACAAAAACATTCTGCCAATAACCATGGTTGAGCTGTAGTTGTGCTTGTGCATGTAGGACACTGAAACAAAGTGGGGCAAAATTCTTCTCGAAAAAACTACCGGGCCCTAGTCATTGTGTTTTATTGAAGGTCACAATGTGGACCTTGCTGACTATTTTGCTCACCGACAATAGATTGACCATTGAATTTTGTATATGTAGAACATTCCCCACCTCCACAGGAACAGTTTCAGAACCATTTAAGAACTTCAGGTCGACATTTCCAGAAACATCAGCCACCAAATCTGAACCATCTGCAGCTGCAATAGTGCTACTACTAGGTTGGACATCATGCAGCTTACTTGAATCATTGGCGATGTGTGTTGAAGCACATGAATACAGATACCACCTCCCTTTTTCTGTGTACCTACTGTCAGTCTGCAGCTAAGAAGGCCTTCTTCTGGTTTTCACTGCTCCCGTTTTTCATCATTTTTTACTCCCCCTTCTTAGTGCCCAACTTTTTTGTTGGGGTCTGAAATGGCTTTTGAGGACAAAATATGACAATTTTGTTAGGCCTATTACACCTAATACATTTAATGGTCTTTTGAGGCTGTCTTTTAGAATACAAAGCAGACTCTTCACTTTGACCCCACTCTTCACTCTTGATGTCCTGCAAGAGTTTCACTTTTATAGAGTCTCCATTTAGGAGTACCTGAATTCTCAAGGCCCATATCATTGGCTTGTATTGATTTGGTAACCCAGCTAGGAGCAGAGTTCCTACCCACTCTTTGCTCATGTTGAACTTCATTTCTTTCAACTTGAAGGCAGTTGTTACAATCATATTGCAGTAATTGTCTACAGATTTACACTTCTCTATATTTGTAGTAACCAAACTTCTGAGCAAGCCAACACGCCTTATTAGACCAGAATCTTCAAATACACCCTCTAGTGCCTTCCATGCCGCTGCTGCAGTCTTCGTATGTCGGATGTGCTAGTAATTTGTTTTATCAACAAAAAGGACAATGCGTGAGTAGGCCTTCCTGAATTTGTTCTTCCACAAGTCGTCGACCTTGGAGGCCTCCAGCAGTGTCTCGGTCACATCCCACAGGTTGTCATGAACCAAATGTGTCTTCATGGCAATTTTCCATGTTGAGAAATTCTACATGCCAATCAATTTTTCGACCATCTGCAGTCCCAAACCCGGAGTGCTCATCATAACTAACACGTTTCCAACGAGTAAGGTTAACTGACCACGCTTCGTGCACTTCGCGAACCAAAATTTATCTTTCCAAACTCACAAAAAACATTTTTGCCTCAAGCTTATCCAATTACTTTCTGGGCCCATAACCCTTCTTAGGAATGGCAAATAAAGAGTGATGTAAATAGATAATGAGAAATACTGTCCATATTTACTAGTGCTTCGATACACACAGTTACACAATACATGTTCCGGTGACAACCACCAACTTTTAGAAAAAAAATTGTCTCTACTTGCATTCGACTCGACATATCGATACTCAATATTAATCCACTTGTTCGAGTAGAGAACGAAATGTGGTATATTCACACTCTGAATGATTGTTTCAAATTAAAAAAAACTCACAGCGTGTTTTACTGATCTCTTAAAATTTACGCATAGTCTATAGTTGCATAACACCATCCAATTGTCCTTCAAAACTCTTATTATACCTCCATTCACTGCTCCTAATTTCTGAAATAAACATTGAAGCTCTGTCTCTACATCTACCAGCGACATTTATTTATGAGCAATATTTACACTTGCTGTTCCCGTTTTGGGGGCCATACCCATGAAGTTTGCAAGCAGGTTATGCTTACACTTATGTTTACACTTTGTTTACCTTCATTGAATTTGCCCTATTAAATTGCACTATTTTGAGTGCAAGTTACCTTGCTCTCCGTAAAACTGGGGATTGCAGATTTGAAACTGTATACACTTTTACCTTATTAGACGTTCCTTTGTATTTCAGTTGCAAATCTAGAAACCCATTTTCACTTAAACCCTAACCATCAGACCATCTCAGTTTGTCACTGCATGGAACAACAAATTCCTAGCTCTGTGCTACCTGGAATATGTTATGTCTGAACATGTGTCAATAAGAAAGTTCAATTTTTTTCTAAATCCTACCACATTCACTAAAAATGTGCATTTCTTGTGCACCTTCAGAGTGTAATGAAACAAATTACATAAAATATTCTTGGTAATTAAAGTGGTTCCCTTTTTATCCACTGCGTAACACAACTTGGTGACTCTGAACTTTATACACTCGAGGTGTTCTTGAAGCTCTGCAACCACTTGCCAGTGACTTGCCTCCTGGAACATCTTAAACATTTGGAGCTCTGTGTTAAGACACCACACACATTCATGCTCATGCTGTCCATTCCTGCAGAATTGGCACTGTCCTCCTCTGTCTGCACCTGTGAGAGTTGCTCTTATAGACAAACCTAAGCCCCTGGCATGGTCATCCACCATTTATTTACCACACTGCTGCGACTCCAAGTGCGTTTTGCCATACTGTGTCCTATTTATTACTAAAATTCTGGCACTGTCTTGATGAAGGACTCATGACTGCTGGTTTTTGCATCTCTACCTGTTATTTGCTAATACTGCCTCTTCTAGTGACAAATTTATCTCAACTGCAGCTGCTTGCTAGTTTTTTTGTTATTCATACCTACCACAATACTATAATGAATAAATTCATACTGTAACTACCCGTAATTACACATTTGTGCTGAAGTGTGCTAAGCGGTTACAGATTTGTCCACTGTCTTCACCCCTTGCATTCTGGAGTTAAATATGAACAGCTGAAGAGTTCTAATGTGATGTGGATTGAAGTAATTTTCAAATGTCTGGAATGCCAGTATTAGGTACAAAATTATTTCAAATTTCTTCAACCTTCTTGCTCAACACATCAAGATATCAATCTTCTTGCCATTTTCCCAAGTAACCAGACACCAATATGTACCATAAAGACGTTGCTTCCATTGTAATGATGCTGAGAAGTTGAATTCTGCCGATTAATAACTTATTTTTGTTTTGATCCCTGAGATACATTCTCATTATCAGATCCCATATGAATTCTATGATCTCTGAAGCCTAAAGTGAATTCAAATTTAGGCCAAACTCATTGCTAATAACAAACACAATTATGTACATTTCACAAATGCCGCTGCCACCATGTTGCATCTTGTTCCCTCATTGATCACCAGTGCCAACTGAACCATTCTAAGGCTGCGGTTACACTGCTTCCCAAAGTTGTTTACTTAAACAATTTCCGGCTGCCAAATTTACTAGTATTGGGGGTTCTCCATCATGTGGTATGTTT
>PNEQ01001047.1:35896-60344 GCA_003012365.1 Medauroidea extradentata | reverse complement strand
CAATCGTCGTCAGAAGTTGACTGCATTCCATTACTTTTTTGAACAAAACTTTCAATAAACCTAACATTCCATTCCTTTCTAACTTTGGTTGGATGCTGAGGATCAATAAGATCAATCAAATTCTCACAGTATCCCACAAAGATAAATTCCTGAGATTTTGGGTCCCATTTCCTTCTCTTATCACAGTGTGCTAACGCAAAATCTCTGCATCAAAAAACCCTGAGATGATAAAGAGTTATTTCTCTCCCAGACCATGTTCCTCAGGTGTCATCCCTTTTACTGCTTTAGTTGGACTACTGTTTTTTAGACAGACAACGCAATTTACTGCTTCCCCCAATACCTAATACTCAAACCTTCCTCATGCAACATTGTTCTAGCCTTTTCAACTATCATCCTATTTGCTCGTTAAGCTACACCATTTTGCTCTGGACAATATGCAATTAACAACTGATGAACGATACCGTGTTCTTTCAGGAAATCATCAAAACTATGGTTTACGTATTCCTTACCATTGTCTGAGCAAATTTATTTTATTCTCTTATTCAGCTCATTTTCAACAAGAAGTTTAAACTCCTGAAATTTTGTAAACACCTCATCTTTGTGCTGAATAAAAAAAAACAAAAGTTTTCCTTGTGAAATCATTTTTATCATGGTAAGGAAATACTTAGCCCCATTCCAAGTTTCTACCTGCATCGGCCCACAAACATCAGTGTGAATTAACTCTAATGGCTCAACTGCTCTTGTAGCATCAGAACTTTTATGAGGTTGTTTTACTTGCTTTCCCATAAGACAATCTACACATTCTTGGTTAGGCCTATCACCTGCAAATTTCATTCCAAATGACATATTTGTCAACTCTACCATGTTTGATTATCCCAGGTTTCCCAATCTCCTATGCCATAATGTTACATCTACATTTTTCTCACTTACCAGACATGCTGTCATACCTTGACCACTGTCTAGGCGTAATTTGTACATGCCCTGCTCCTCAGATGCAGAAGCTACTACCGTACCATTAATGGTCACATCTTCCTGTTTATAGATCAAACAACCAGCACTTGAAAATATAACACTCAAACCACAACTTACAAGCTTGCTTACACTTAACAGGTTCACAGTTATATTAGAAACAAAAATCACATATTTGATTGTGATAACACCAGGGGTATCCTTAAGACAAACCTCTGCCCTTCCTAAACCTTCAACTTTAAGCTTTTCATTATTAGCACAGGTAACTGTTGTTGCACTAATATCACACAACTCTGTTAGTATAGCCTTGTTGTTGGTCACGTGAGATGTGGCACCTGAGTCCAAATACCAACTTTCCTCTTGTAAGCTTGCAGTCAATGCAGCGAAGAGAGTAAGTCTTGGTTTTTTCAGTCTGTCTCCCATGAATCGTTTCCATTGGGATTCTTGTAGCAGTTTGCAGCATGATGTCCAGGTTTCCTACAGATGAAGCAACCTTTTGGGTTTTTCTGTGTTGCATCTCTATGTCGCCTGTAGTTTTGGATGGCAAATGTTCGATCTGAGGCATTTCCTTCTCTTCCTCTTGGTGTATATTCTTGTTGCAGCAGCTGACCCTTTACAAAGTCGATTGTTAGCTGGACACTAGAGGTCTGAAGAGTCATTCTCAGTGGTTGAAATTCTGAGGCTAGCCCTCTAAGCAACAACATTGCTATTAGCGTGTCTTCCAGTTTACATCCAGCATCCCTGACCTCTTGTGCTGCGCCCAATAATCTTGTCACATATTGCTCCATACTAGTGCATATCTTGAGCTTGACATCAAATAGCCTTTCTAGAAGAATGCATACAATGTTTGGACCAGTGTCTTTATAAGTTACCTTTAATGCATCACACATTTTCCTTGCAGTGTCTTTACCTTCAAGGTGAACATGGCATTGTGGATGGATAAGCATGCCAATTTTACATCTTGCCTTTGTGTCTCTCTTACGATCTTCTTCATTTGTAGTTTCGCCCTATGGGTCTGATATTGAGTCCCACAAATCTTCGTGCCCCAAATAAAATTCCATCTGCGTGTGCCATTGCCGATAGTTTTTTCCTTCCAACCTCTCGATCGCAAAATAATTGTTCAAACCGGCCATCGCAAAAATTAGCTACAAATGATAACTCACCACAGTTATTTGAAACACAATCATGTATAAGCGAAGCACACGTCTTACAGTCATCAACTTCGATAAAACTTAACACAAAGAGCTTGCCTCCCGCACACAAGTTGCTGCATCATCGTTTAATCCATCACGTGTTAAATATTATTCCAATCAACATTTGCGCATTGGTAGCATTCGTGGGTCCATAACCTGTTAGAATATATTTGAACGTGCTTATGATTCAAATGGATAATGAAAGCCATACATTATGTGCACTTTCCATTTTATTTCTATTTAACTTACATCGGCCATCACACATTTTCATAGACAGTCAAAAGGAGAAATATTTTTAATGTGACAAATGAAACGCAGCATAGAGTACGACAAAAAAAGAATGTTACCATAGACTCTGTAACGAAAGGTAAAGTACAAAAAAAATACAAATTACCAAAATAGCATTTAAGATTAATAATAAATACAATTAAACAACACTTATGAATGTAAGTGAAAAGTATCGTGTCTCATAGATATGTGTTTTAAATCAACAGTATATAGTAATTGCATTTGCATATTTTTTTAATCATGTTACAAAGATGTTTATTGATCATAGGCCCAATATTCTGTCAATTTTTAGCACTAAAAATAAATTAAGTCAAGTCATTTTATTCCATACACTAGGAGTGGTGTTAAAGACTGACTGCAATTTACAGGGGGCAAAACTTTATATTCTTCAACAATGGTTCATTGTTCATGTCTACTTAATTTCTTATTATTGAGTTATTTTAATGCTTAGAAACTATATTTGGTAATTGCGTCTGAAAAAATTTACTGTACTGAAATGCTTTGAAAATCACAAATTTGTTTATTTTGGACTATTTGGGTTTTTAAAATGCTGCGGGGTTATTACTTAGTATTCTTGCTGCCACAAACTTTCATTTTCTGTATGTTTTAACTGTTTTTGTTTTTTCTCATTTTATTAAAAACAATTTTAATCCAGCAAGTGTTAAAATACATTGTAACGTGTGTAGCCACCTGTACGACTAAGCGAACTACGCATGCGTAGTTAGTTTAAGCCGAAGAAAAGTCACATTAGACACAGATAAGTCTTTACAAGAACTTTTAGGATTACCAGCGTAAGTGTTAGTACTCCGCTGTAAATAGCAAAAAAAATTGTGCCTTTGTTAATTTTAGTGTAATCAATGGTGCCGTATTAAAAATAAAACTGCTAAAACTTTGTCCATAGCCATGTTTAGATTTGCATAAGATTTTAAACTGACATGTGTGAAAAAATTGTGCCTAGTCTATTTTAGTGTAATCAGAGATGCCGTATCAAAACCGAAACTGCTAACATTCCTAATTGCGGTCAACATATTTTATGTTTATGTTAATAATCCTGTTCTTTTCTATAATTTATATGCTCGTCATACAAACAATAAATGTTGAGAGACAGTTGCAAAACATTCACGCCTATGGAGTCGTAGTTGTGCTTGTTCCACTGTTATTTTAAGTTTGGCTAACAAAGATAAAGTAAGCATTACACTGGAGAAATTATGTTGTCAGATGTAATTCTATCAACACTTGTAGAGATACTCCCTCTCCTCCTAGCACACGTCTTTGGCAGTGAAGGGTGAAGAGAGAGAGCATGGTGCATCACGCTGTACTGTGTTGTGATGTCAGCAGTGGCTGACCACCTGGCTTGCCGCGCACTGTTGCCTATTCACCACATTTTCGCAGTGTGTGTGGGGCTGCACAGACTAATCGTAATTTTTATGATTTTTAAGTGTTGTGGGACACTTTATGAACGTACTGAAGTTTTGTACCCGCACAAATATAGTAGTGTTTGAGGTTATGAATTAATTTTTTTTAAATTGCATATGGTGATATATGTAGGTTATTAAGGTGTCTTTGTAATGTACACAGTTTTTGTTACATATGGATTTCCTGGAACGAAATACAGTGACTAAGGCGGGCCGACTGTATATGAATTTGCACAAGGAGATGATGTGTTACATTTAGTAGTAGGGTTTTATCACACAATAAACAAAGCTGCTCACAAAGAACACCCCTTTAAAACAATTATTTGTAGGCCAGCAGTGTGTGAATCAAGTTTTATTAATCACAGTAATGGAACTTACAATTTCCTTGTAGTATTAAAGAGTTATTTGATGATTGTGTCCTTTGTAAAATTATTCACAGAAACAAATTTTCTCAAAAAAAAATTTTTTTTCTGCCACTTATATATTTGGCAGTAAAATTTAAAACAGTTAAGCAGCACTGTTTTGCACGTTGAAATCCAATTTATTTTTTTGAGGAGGACCACAGTACAATCCCTAGTGGAATGGAATTAAGGTAAGGCACGTGGGCTTGTACATCTCGTCATTAGAGACAGTGACACATAACTTGGTACAATGACAGGAGCTAGTAGTAGAGGAATTGGCCATGCCCTTTGGTAAAGAACCATCCCAGCATATGCCTCGAGTGATTTCGGAAAACCATAGAAAACCAAAACCAGGATGGACAGAGCCAGGGATAAGACTCCGAGTCCTGAATGTGAGTCCAATGTGTTACCATTGCGCCATCTCGCTTGGTTGGGGGAGGGAATAGGGATGGTGGATGAAAACAAAAAATCATTTTAAGAATGCATGCCTTTCCCCCCATTTTTCCAGCTTTTGTATACAGCATTGTAAAGGCCTACAGTAGCCTGCTGCATTGACGTAAAAGCGTTGAAAATTTTTCCTAGCATAAGACGCAATTAAAATATCAAAATTTCGGATAGGAAATTGGAAATAAAACACTTTTACAAGTCCATGTAGTTTTACTACATAGTACCAATTTTTTCATCAAAGCATAAATTAAGAGGTTTCATGGTGTAATTTCCCTCTTCCTCTATATTTTGCCTCCCTCTCTATTCACCACACATCCTGACCAGCCTTTTGACTCTTCTCCTGTATTTACATTTTTTCCTTTTTTTTTTTTTTAATGAAGACCACCGACCTTGAAGTAGCATAAACTTTAAAACCAAAATAGTTTATATTTCACTGGATAACGTAATTTTAAATATCTGTATGTTTTAACAAGAGAAATTGAGAAACTCAAAAGTTTTGGAACAATAACCTACAAAAAAAATGTGTTTACTTAAAGTGTTGATTATTTAGTCTACTTAATTTTCTTTAATCGGGGATCCCCTTAAAATAATGCATACATAAGGTAATAATAATTATTTTTATTAAATAAGTCAGTGTCAAAAAAAATGTGAATTGTTTTGAACAAATATTTATATGGTAATACTCAACATATTTTTGTTATTTATTGATGTTTTTTTTGTTCTTGCTCGAAGAGCTTTCAACCATTAAATAAATGGTTGATCCGATCTATGTTTTCTTTTTTGGTACCTTCACTCTTCTAAACCGAAAGTTAATTTTTATAAAGCCTAAACAAGTGATTTACAGTACTGATAACTGATTTCTTTAGGTACTAAGCCTCAGGTCTTTAACCTTTTTTACTTACCATCTCAGTCCAAGCAAAAACAGATCACTAGATCTATCCTTTAGGTTTACTTCTCTCTGGAGTGCTGATGGTTGTTGGGGGTATACTTGTGGTATCTCCCAGTTGATAGCACATCTACAGATTGAGGGGACCGGAGGGTAAGAATCAAGAGCCATTCGCTCCCGGCAGAGGGTGTGGCATAGAAGGGCGTGGTGGTTCAGTAAAACATTTTGCCACTTACATTTTTTGTCTCAAATTTAGCCCAGGATTTGCATGGTATGCTTATTATGTGTTTGTTTCTGGACATACTGTGTATTGAAGTTATTGTACTCATCAGATTCCACTGTATGACAGCCATCATCTCACTAATATTGCCTGGTAGTTCTTAGTGCCACTAGGGAGTGGTGGTCCAACTTCGTTAACGACGAAGAACTGCTTCAGTCGCTCAATGTAAGAACCGAAATCTTCGGCATTAAACTCTCCAATATGGCCGAGTAGACTCATGTTTTGGCCGCTTTCGTTTACCGCCACTTCCTTGGACACTAGCAAATTACTAAATGTGATATACGAGCGTACATTCCTTCCCTCACATCACGAGACCCCATCCTCGTCACCAGTTTTGTGTTCTTTATTCCTTACAACACATACAATGCATTACAACTGATTAGCAAGCTCACAATAACCTTACAATCACCTCCGGCCATTGTCTGTGTGTGTCTCTCTCTCTCTCTCTCTCTCTCTCTCTCTCTCTCTCTCTCTCTCTCTCTCTCTCTCTCTCTCTCTCTCTCTCTCTCTCTGTCACTGCCGCCAACCTCTGAACACCACAATACTACTTGTGTTAGTTAGTATGTAATAATAAAAGCATAACTAAGGTGTTACAATAGTTTTTATGTTATGACTTTAGTAGTTTTTATAAATAAGAGACCAAGAACTTCAGATTTTCCTGATTCATTCAAACTACAGTACTCCTTAGTATACCAGTTTTCTGTATATATTAGTTGCAATTTGCACCACATTGTTTTTTGAACCTAATTAATTTAATTCGTACAATTTTCATAAAACTATATAATTATTACTAACTTTTTTTTAAGTGAACATTTTAACTTGTGTGTCTTATTACTGTGTAATTTCCCACAGAATTTTTACACATATATTCACACATACATACTTTTTAGTGTTTATTTATATGTATATATTATTTGTTTTGTTGTAATAGGAAGTGAGAAGATCCCAAATTGATACAGACTCAGCTTACATGCTGTTCTATGAGCAAGAAGGTCTAGATGTGAAGCTGTTTTTGCCAGATGTTTCTTGTAGGAGCCTAGACTCTAAGGATTTAGATGACAATTTGGAATCAGACATAAAGAAGTTTTGTTGTGTTATGTGACTGTATGAAACTACAGCATAAATCTTAGTCTGCTGTGACAATTCATTCAGTGAGTTAGTTACAAATATTCAATGTGTGATTTTTACTTCGTTATTTATTTGTATACCAACAGTAATCATCACATGTCGTTTCTTATTGTTTTGTTTGTACATTCCATTTTCTGTACAAACCACATTTAATTTTGCAAAATGCATCAATCTTGTAAATGTTTTGGTATGGCCAGTGATAGCAATTCATAAAAAATATTTGTTACACATATTTGTATCTAAATGGAGTTTTATTTGTGTATCCAATAATATATGTGTATATATACTTTGTATGTAAATGTAATTGCATGTATATGAGTTGAGGTAATTTTTAATGTGTATTCTGATATTGTTTATGTTCATTATATTTTTGTCTGTTGTAACAAGTGGTAAGCAAGAAAGAAAAAATACTCTTGTTATTTTCCTTAAAAAATGGTTCTACTGTCTTTAGCAATGTTCGTGATTTGAAGTAGTAGTTTGAATCAGTCTTAAATTTAATGGACGAATTGTATGCATAATGTTTGGATATGTAACTGAAAAATAGTTCAGCGAAAAGTAGAAATTTTGTTGGTAGCATAGATATGTTGTGTAATATTGTTGTATATAAAATTTATAAGACTAATATGTGTAAAACAAGAACAATAATACATCAGCAACATATTCACATTTAAATCTGTCCCAGTAGTTGCGTAAATGTATTGTACCCAATCACAGAATCCTTAACTGTTTTATGATCACTTATCCCTTGTACAAGATATGTAAGTCATTGGTATTGTTACGCTCTGGAGAAGATTTTTGCAAAATAATGATGATGATGACAAGCATGATGGTTTGTGTATTAGGATTGTTTAGTATCTGAAATTCTTGGATTGTTTTTCCAAGTACTGCATCAGTTTCATCTAGAAAATGATGAACAACATAATAAATTTTGCTAGAAGTTTGTTTTCCCTCCCTTGTTCATCTTATCTTCAAGATACCTGCAGTCTACAGACAAACACATAGCGGACAGTGTGAGGTAATTACAGATGAACGGTGAACTGATGGCACATGAAACAATTCTAAGAGCTGTAATAGCGTTTTAGTAAAAGCAGTGTGTCTTACTTACAACAACTGAAACATTTAACAATTACAAAATCATCATGGACATGTGATATTAAGCAAGCATTACGTAACATTGGTTTACATATCTTTTCCCATAAATTATTTAGATATTGCAGCAATACTAAAATACAATGAACTCTCGATTACTCTGACTAAAAGGGGAAGAAGCTGTCTGAGTTATGATTTGTCTGTGAGCTGTGTCTGGAGGGGAGAAGTAATCAGTCATTAATCACAGGAAATGCGAAAAAAATTGATAAACTATAATTTTTACAAGTAAGAGAGGCGGCAATATATACTGCTTTGTACGTATCAAGTTATATGGGGAGGTAGTGGGGAAACTGTCACTGTAACGTGGAGAATTATAAAAAAATGTCAAGCAACCTGAGAAGGCAGATTCTTATTTTATTATTTATTTTTACGCTACTTCTGCCTGATCTTTTTTTATCTGTATGCTTGAAGCTGGCACCAAGGCACCTTTCTACCACATAAAAGTTCTCTTCCCCTTCTTGTCTGGCTGGCGACAGCCAATGTAGATGCATGCGTGTGTCTGAGAGAGAGATAATAAATAATCCTTGGAGATAAGCTAGGGAGGTTGCGAGCAAGCAGAAGTAATCAAGGTCAACTGGTGCTCTCTCAACACAACAGCAATACAAACACCGCACGTGACCACACGCATCTCACGAGATGTTTACTTTACATTGAAAAATAGCTTAACATTCGCATGTCACAGTATGGGCAGCCAGCTGCTAGCCTGATAGTTACGCTCCCCTCCTACAAAATTCCAAAGAAACTAAAATAATCTTCCTCTTATACATGAGTAGATATGGTACTGTTTGACTGTCAGCTGCAGCTTGCTGTTCGACACCTCGCACCACAACCCCTCTTGCTCTCTACTGATGTACTATCTGTTTACCCTATCCTCCTTATTTGTATTATTCAACCATTTCAAACGTTTCCTACGAGAAATTGTTTTTTTTTTCAAGGCCACTTTATTAAATTATGAGACCAGGGACAACGTAAATTTAAGCTTCTCCTCCCCATTTTTTTTTTTTTTTTTTTTTTTTTTTTTTTTTTTTTTTTTTTTTTTTTTTTTTTTTTTTTTTTTTTTTTTTTTTTTTTTTTTTTTTTTTTTTTTTTTTTTTTTTTTTTTTTTTTTTTTTTTTTTTTTTTTTTTTTTTTAGTTGCAGTGATAATGTGCACTATATAACATTTTTGAGAGGAAAAGTGCCATTTACAAACTCCTGGGTATGCAAGAAATTACTTACCCTGAAATGTACCACATAACTCCAGGAACATTTCAATAAATATGACAGTCTCGTTCGTGACCTAGAAGCAATGGGGTCCAAGCTAGAACAGGACGATTTAGTATACCACCTGCTTTTAACTATAGGTACCTCAAAAATATGAAATAGCGGTGACTGTGTTAGAAGCGAAGGCACATTCACGAGACTGCTGGAGAAGAAGAAACTTCTATCAGTGCCTTTAAACCACAAATAGGAAACAAGTTCGTGAGGAAGTGCTACGAATGTGGGGGCGACAGAACACTCGCAGTTGTGTACGAGGACGAAGCCGCTACAGGAAGCAGGATGAACCAGCTTGTGGCAGGGGAGAGGGTCGAGCAAGTTATTTGCGCATGGATAAGGTTTATTTTATTACTGTAACCTGTAGCAATGCTGCGCTCATGAGCAAAAGCAATGAACAAGAAGTAGAGTTTGTTATAGACTCCTGATGCACTGACAACCTCGTCATGACTGATCTGTGTAAACACATGACGGAAGTAACCGAATTGGAAAACCAGTAAAAATAAAGGTGGCCAATGGGGAAGAGCTGTTAGCAAAGAAGAAGGGGCATTTGAAACTCAAAGAACATAGTGTAGCAGTCAACATAGAAGCACTCATAGTTCCCAATCTGACCTTCAACCTCCTGCCTGCGAAGAAAGTGATGAACTCCAGAAAGGTTATTTTCAGTGAAAATCAGGCGACAATTGTAGAACACAATGGTGTTACATTGTGTGCGGTGAAAATGGCAAATTGTATGTTGTGAAGTTCAAGGTGCCCCAGGAACAGTGTTCTGTGTCATCAGTGAAGAATGTGTGGCATAAAGGAATGGTATATTTAAATCGAAACAGTCTGAAGTTAATGGGTCTTCCGACATCCGACAAAGTGTGTGATGTGTGTCAGCAAGGTAAGGCAAATAGGTTACCCTTCCCAAAGTGTACATCTCCGTCACAAAGAGTGGGCGAGCTCTTACTTACAGATACTGGTGGGCCTGTTGCAGTGCCAACACGCAAGGGTGAATGGTAATACCAAAGAGTCTTAGATGATTACACACATTTCTGTGTTGTGTACCTGCTAAAAACAAAATCGAGGCGGCAGACAACTTGTTACATTTTGTTAAGTACCTGGAATCTGAGTTTGGTATGAACTGTACTTCTCGTGTGCCATGCGACAATGGTGGGGAGTTCTCTTCAGAACATCTAGGGGCTGTGTGTCGAAGTAAAAGAATAAGGTTGGAGTACACAGCACCCTATTCACCCCAGAGCAACGGGAAGATTGAACGACTCAATAAGACACTCTTAGACAAGGTAAGAACTACGTTCATAGAAAAGAACTTGCCAAAGCACTTATGGGGGAGAGGCTATAAGGACAGAAGCATACCAATTAAATCATACAACTTCAGCTTTAAAAGGGGATATACCAGCAAATCTCTTTCTCGGTAGACTTGACCAGCAAAAATGAGGATCTTCGGGGCGCAAGCTTGGGCTGTGAAACTGCCGAGAGGAGACAAGTTGGAACCAAGGGCGACACCAACAATGTTCATTGGGTACAGTCCTTATGGATACAGAGTTCGGGAGTCAGTAAAAAACCAAGTGATTGTGTCAAAGGATGTGACGTTCGACGAAGGGTATCTGCTCTAGAAAGCTAGTGAAGACACTCCTTCATACATTTGACTCCGAGAGACAAGTGCAGACAAGAAAGAAAGGGTCAAGAATGAAGAGGTAACACTAGATCAGGGAGCAACACAACAATATGTTACAGAAGGCAGAAATGATGAAGACATTCATGAATTTGAAGATGCTAGTTCGGAAGGAAGTAGGACGAAGAGAAATGTGACAAAACCAAAATGTTTAGAGCAATGTGAACTGTATATGATATACCATCTCTGATAGCAAAATAAGCTTGATGCAAGCTTGCCATGACAAGTCTGTAAGCTTGCAGCAACTTTGTCATGTCAAACCGTAAGCATGAATCAAATCTTGTAGCAAGCTTGCCTCGTACAAGGCAGGATACAACTGTGAAGAATAGGCTTACCGCAAGCTTGAATCGAACTTACCAAATAGGGCTTGTAATAGCAGGCCTAAATCAGGTCAACTGCAGGATTGCCGCAAGCTTAAATGCTATCTGGGTGTCTATTCAGTGAAAGTGATCCAAATACATACAATGAAGCTGTAAATACGAGTGATGAATGGAAGACTGCCATTCAAAAAGAATTAGATGGACATGATAAATTTCAGATATGGAAAACAGCAGAACTGCCAGAGGGGGTCAAGCCTATAGAAACAAAGTGGGTAGTCAAACTAAACCCAATGAAATGAAGAAGGAAAGGTTAGTGGCCATGGATTTTCTGTCTGAAACTACTAGTGAAGTGTATGCTCCTGTAGCCAAATTGTCAACGATACAACTTGCTTTGTCCTGCACATTGCAGAAAGACTGGCATGCAAAACAGATGGACGTTCCTACTGCTTTTCTGCATGGTATGCTCGGCACAAAGGTATTTTATTTACCGACCCGGGGGAGTTACAGGAAGAGAGAAAACCCTTAAGCTACAGCATTCACTGTATGTACTTCGTAAATTGCCAGGGTGCTGGAACCAGAGGTTCAACGAATTTGCAGAAGGTAATGTGTGGTTGGCTTTGCGGGTGGATGACATCCTGCTGTTTAGAGAAGCAAAAATTAAACAGATAGACAATCTCAAGAAAGAATTTGCAGCTAAACATGTGGGATAAGTTCGATGCTTCCTAGATACCGACATCAAAAAGACTGCATGCAAGACAGAAATCAGCCAAGATAAAAGGGCTTTTGCATAAGTACAACCTCCAGGATTGCAAGGCTGCACAAATGCCAATGGAAGAAAGAGTCGAGGTAAGAGAGATAGATGTACCTTATTGTGAACTTGGTAGCTTGATTTCTCTCTCCCAAACCACCCGACCTGACATAACATTTGCAACCTCATTCTTAAGTCATTTCCTGGACAGACCCACTACTACCCTTTGGATAGCAGCTAAACAAGTGCTTCACTACATAAAGGGCACATTGAATAAAAAAACTTGCTTATGAGAATTGAAGCTTTTACCGAAGTCACCACATATGCAGATGCTGAATGGGGTGGGGACAAGGTAGACAGAAAAAGTGTGAGTGGTACAGTGTCGTGTCATTTCATTGCAACAATCTCTACTTTTGGTGTTCGAGGAAGCAACCAATAGTTGCTCTCGAGTTCTGCGGAAGCAGAATATATTGCTTGTAGTGTGGCTGCGACAGACCTTATCTTCTTGAAAGGCCTTCTTTCAGAATTTACTTCAGGCTTAAAAATTTTAAGGGAACTTGCTAGTGCATAACCAGAATGCTATTTGCATGGTCAAAAATCATGAGAACACGAAATGATCAAAGCATATAGACATTAAGTTCCATTTTCTAAAAGACATTGTTTTGAAAGACGTGCTGACAGTAAGTTATGTCGAGTCAAATGCAAACACAGCAGATCCCTTTACGAAACCCTAAAAAAAAGTTTGTAGAGTTGAGCGATGCTCTAGGGTTAAAATAGTGTGTGTAGAAGTGCCATCTTTAGGTCAAGTTAGACATGCGTACTTTTTTGTGTACTAGTGTTCTCTGGTTAAGTTTTTTCTTTTGACAGTTGAACATTGCTCAAAGGAGTGTTTTTTTTTTTTTCCCCACTGTATCAGACAGGTATTTATTTTTTGTTGTTACCATAGTTCAATTTCAACTTGAGCAGTGTGCTACCGAAGTCATCTTGAATGTGCTTAAGAGAACACAAACTTTAATGATCTGAAAAATATATTCAAACTTAAAATTGAGAGGGGGTGTTAAATATACACACTCAAAATGAAGGTATTAGTAACCCTGTTGATTAGTGATGTACTTGTTTCTCATTGCTGTATTTAATAACAGTTACTGCTCGGCTATAAGGTATTGATTTTATTTCGTGTCCTAAGTATCATATAATTTCACATTAATAACACACGCCATTGTTGACGAACCAGGTTAAACTGCCTCTCTGACCTTCTGTATGCGACTTACACTGCAATGTTTACAGTCTTTAAATCAATTGCGTTCTACATTATAGGAAAACCAGTAAGGTATCTATTAATAATTCTTAAGTGACAAAGGAACAAATGGAATGCCAAGCTGATCATACACTTCAACATTCGGTTTAGAGCAAGCGTAAAATATAAACAGTGAAACTACCGTAAGCGGTGGGCGTCTTTGGACACCTAGGGTGACTTTGGGACATTCTAAAAACATATTTTTAGCGTATTTTGCAGCCCTGAATAAAGAAATTTACTTGTAATAAATTCCAAATAATATATTTCCAAACAAAATTTACTGAATATTTACTCACAACTGATATAAATGGAAAATAAAAATTATGTCAATGCGTCCCAAAGTCACCCCATGTACCAGAAAAAAAAACCAAGTATGCTAGTCAGCAGTGACAGAAATGCCAAAGTGTAGTCAATCCATAGGTGCCCCGTATACGTGACTGCACACTTTATAACAAAGATTACCTTTATTAAGTTTTCTTGATTTGATGGTGTTTGAATTTACGATAAACATTTATATACATAGAAAAATTTGCAGTTTTATCAGACTTAAACACCACTAGTATCCAAACAAATTTTTTCGATAGTGCACCACAAATGGCGCCACACAAAACCTATTACAGATTGCACTGTATCACAGCCATAGGAGAACATGTATGGACACTGAGTATAAAATAGACCCTCGTATGACTGATTGGCGCCACTGGCACGCTGGTGTTGTATTAACATTGCGTAAATGCATCTACGAGGAGCAAGCTCATGTTGGAGCTGCTAGGAGCACTGCTATTACGATGCTATATTGCATTGTTAGATAGGCTAGTGTACAGACCCGTAATTCTAAGACCGTGCACTGTATCACACAGAGTACAAACTCAATTCTTCACATTGTTTTACTATTTTGCAGTTTACTTTCTCTGTGGTTATTTACAAATCCACGTTCTGCAATCAAATTACTGAAACGTTTTGAAAGCAACAGTGCAACACTTTTTTTTAACCTTAAATAATATTGCAAGTTAAACTGAATAAATAAATAAAATTATTATTGTGAGTTTGGAAACTTTAATCATGGCAAGTGAAGTTTGAAAATATTTGTGAATATCTTGGATGTAAACTATTGTGTATGTAACCTGATTAAAAAAAAATCTCTAATGGTGGCAAGAGCCATGCAACTTAGAAAACATCTGGATTCACAGAATTCTGCCCACTTAACGAAAAACAGAAAACTTGAGCAGTTGACAGAAGATTGTCCATCAACTTATGGACATCAGAATCAATAATGTAGCTCGAATCAAGATAATATAGTTACAGAAACCAAACCCCTGTATGTACTGTCAGGTCAACAAACAGTCTCATCTATGTTTGAGAAACAAGGAAGGCCTTTTTAAACCTAGTGACAAACGTGCTAAAGATATAACTTTGCAAATTGCGAACATGTGTTGGGATTTGCAGCAAATTTACATAGAGGATAGAGGTTTCAGGGCACTAGTTGAATATTTACAACCAAGATATACTCTTCCAACAAGGAATCACTATGAATTAAAAGTCATTCCTGAGTTATACACCGAAACAAAAGAGAAAGTGAAACATGTATTGCAAGATTCAGACTATTCGAGCTTTACCACCGATACGTGGACGTCATCTAATGATGACTACAGGAAGATAGCACACTTTTCTGATACTAGTTACAATTTTCATCTTCTGTCTCTTGAGGTCGTACCTTTTCCAGAAGTAAGCCACACTGCCGGAAATATATCTACCTTCGTGACTACAGTTATCGAGAAATGGGGCATAAATAACAAAAAGTATAAATTATAAGAGACAATGCCAAAAACATCACTTGACCTTCAGAAAACTGATTTCCGCTACTTACCTTGTCTAGCACATACCTTGCAGCTAGCTGTAAAATATGATCTTCTCAATGCTAAACTTGTGACAAATCTTGTTGCAACGTGTAGGCGTTTAGTGCGTAGTTTTAAAACATTTTACCCAAGCATGTAAAGTGTTGAAAAAAGCTCAAACTTTGGTGGGATGTAAAGCTCATCGCCTTATCCAAAATGAAACCACCCGGTGGAATTCCGCCTTACAGACGATTGATAGACTTCGAGAGCAAAAACTAGCTGTGGTACTTGCATAGTCACATCTTAAATTGTCGACGCAAATTACCTCCCCACAGTGCGAGCTCATGAAACTTATTTAGGATATTCTCCAAGTATTCTATGACGCCACATTGACTGTGAGTGCCAGTAATGTATACATTTTGGAAGTGATACCTATTGTGAACAGCATTCTTCATTAACTGCAAGTGCCACCATCAGCAGGTTTTGGCGTACAGTAAAACCCCTATTTTAAAACCCCACAGTTCTTGAGAAAATGGTTGTAATAGAGAGGTGGTTGTTATAAAGGATTGTTATAATGGGTTTTTACTGTACAAGGTATGATGAATGATTTGCTGGCTTCGTTGAAGATTCGTTGTGGACAAGTTCAGGAAACAGATCTTTACACAGCTGCTAGTCTTCTGGCTTCCCATTTTAAGAATAAAGTTTTCTCCAACAGGAATCTTCTGGACAAAGCAAAGATCAAGAAGTGGAGCAAATCCAAAGTTCTTGAATCCGATCTTGAATAAAAGGTAACAAAACACACAGGCCTATGATAAATATTGAAAATCACATCACTGTAATTAAACTACTGCATGTGCATGCCTTTTCTCATTTTTTATTTCAGCCTACGTAAACTATTTGAAAAGCTGGAGAATCTCAGAAATTCATGTCGAACATTTATTCTGCTATTATGAAAAATTACACTTCACAAGCAGTCGATGAAGTCAACATTTACCTACCAGAGCCAATTGCACCTCATGAAACATATTCTCAAGTACTGGGCAGACAAGCAAAACCTGCCCAGGCTGAGAATACTTGCAAGGAAACATCTGATGATACCAGCAACAACAGTGTTTTCAGAGCAATTGTTCAGCACTGCTGGACTCATAGCAGATAAAAAATTAATAATTTGGACCTGTTAAGAGTCAAAAGGCTTGTTTATTTTTATACATAAAAATGTATCAGCTTGATTTAAACATGTTTTTCAATATGAGGTGTAAATATAACGTTATTAATGTTCACATTTAAGTATTGTGTCCACATACATGACCTTTCTTTTTGCAATGAATTGCATATGTTTGCAAAGTTTTAAGTGCTTTAGAACTTTTATTACTACATACAGTAGACCCTCGATCTAACGACATTGCATGGTGCCAGGAAATTGTGTCGTTAGATCGCCGATGTCGTTAGTCCTGACGGAACTAAATTTGACCCCCCCCCCCTTTTTTTCCAAAAAAAATAAGAAAAAAAATTTTTTTTTTTCTCTCTCTAAAACTTATGTCGAACAATTACTGACTTTAAAAAAAGTTTTCATTAAAATTATATTTTAGTACGATGAAAAGATGTGTTCCAAATAAAATGGCACTCCACAATCCCGCACCGTGACGTGCGTAGCAGAGCGGCGCGCTCGGTCTGGTTGTGTAGGATGGGGGAGGGGAGTGGCCGGGCACTCGTGCACACGTGATTAATCCTGCACCTGCTTGTCTCGCACGAAGCACATTCAGACGAGAATGTATACAGCAACAATTTTTAGACCTTTCAGTACAGCAATTGAGTCTTTTTTTTTTGTATTGCGCAAGAACTGTTACAGCCTGTCGCTATTATAAGCATTTACACGATACTAATAACAGTGTGTATTAAAGAACAAACATTTAAAAAACTCGGAATGCCTATTATGAACGTGAATTTTGAGCCACTCAAAAGGGCAAAAAACTGACTTTTTAAGGTGCTGTCACATATAAAATAACGACTGAATTACTAGTCGGTAAAAGTTTAAGCCTATTGGAAAAATCACGAAACTATGCACAATGCACCAGTTCAATGCTCTGTACTGCGAATAGAGATGAAATGGCTCTCGGCACGCTGGCTGCAGTCGCTCTTATTGCTCCACTGTCGAGCGAGACGTGAGCACAAAACAAAAACCTTATCAGCCCACATGCCGCACACGGTGATGTGACTGTTGTGTTTGCGTCGTAGGCCGTTCTTATTCTGCAGCGCTTTCATAGCCACGTGAAGAGTGATGAATAATACAGTGGAAGTTGTCAAGGTCAAACGAAATCACTGCAGCTAGAAAAAAAATGAAATAACGCTGGATTTTTTTTCTTTTACGGACTGCTGGTCCTTTTTTTTAGCCTTGCTGTAATGAGGGTGGAAAAAAAAGTGTCTCTTCAACCCCCATCCCCCTGGGCTATCACAAGACACAGAAACATGGGAGAGTCGCCGAGTGGGAGGAAAAACAAACATGTGTGTCTGCTTTGTGGTGAGACAAGACGCAAGTTGCACGTGACAGTCAGACAGTAGGCAGTTGATGCGCGCACACGCAAGCACAAACTGGCTTGTTCGCTGTGCAGGGGGGGAGTGAATGTTTATTGGCTGGCATGGACAGTCGAAGATGTTTAGAAACGTGTTTCTTACAGCACAGCACTCACAAAGTAAATTGCAACACAGACGATTTTCCTTACATTTTCGATTTCTTGGCCCGAATTTTTCACGGTTCCTCAAAGAAGGTTGTAAATTACCATTGCTATGCCACGTCGCGTATCGAACTGCATAGCTGAGATAAGGACACGTGGAGGAGTGTGGGAGGGAAGTACAGGCAGGACGGTTCACGGAGGAGTGAGGGGGAGCAGGAGGAGATATGGCAGCGTTAGTCATCACGTCTCACATATGTCGGTGTTGCGCAGGTGGCCTATGCATCCGGCGTGCGCTTCGACTATATTCCAGCCAAAGTTTCTAGCATTTTTAAACAATTTTTTTTGTTTCACAGCTGCATATTACTGACTGCATTATGTTATTGTTTAATGTATGCATAATTATTTTTATTTAACGTTTTACTGTGATCTATGTCACTTTGCTTAGCTTTGACAAATTTTAAAAATATTAATATTTCCACGATTCCTGGAAATTATGTCGTTAGATCGGTGGTTTACTGTAATACTAGATGTACAAATGAATTTTACATAATTATACATTGACTATTATATATTTATTTTCTTCCAAATATATTGTCCCTGAATGAAAAAATCACAATTTCTGGAATCGAGAATGGTATCTGCATCAATATCAAGAATAAAGAAAAAGGTGGTATTGTGACATCTCTGCTTAGCAGCTTTCAGTAGTAAGGAAATTCACTATTTTCATAGTTACACAATTTTATTTCCTAAAGCAACAGTGTTACAGATATTTACATTTGCAGACTTCTGTTTTCTAATGTCAGCTATGTGCAAACCATGTGTTCCGACTCGAGAGTATGTAAAAAAAAAAGGTGGGAAAGTATGGGTTGCTGTCATGGCCAATCTTATCTCGCCAATGACTGCAGATCGCTCCATAAAAACTGTCTCTGCCTATGTTATATGGTGATAGGGTGAAGAGAGGACGTGGCAGAAGCAAGAGGGAGATAGTACGGAGCACTATTTTGTGCACTCCTAAATTTGTACACATCTAATCTTTAAACAACTAGCACCCCTTTCCCTTTATATACAAACTATTCTTCACAATAATGTCTGTCTTATGCAATGCATGCACACACAAGTTTCTGCACTGATGTGCAGCTCACAGCTTTCTGAGATTAATATATTTCTGCATTCTCCCCCCTCCCATATTAAAATTTCACGACTACATGCAGGAGGGAAATTGTGGCTCTGCAGCTGGGTAGGAGAGGGAAGAGAAGCACCTTGCTTGCTTGAGATGACTGCAAGGACTGAGGAGCAGAGCCGGTCTTAGGGTGCTGAAAGAGCACCAGCCCTGGCCTTGAATTTTATACACCTATTAGGAACAGAAATTGTTTAAGTAAATGCAATAAAACATAGATATTATTAAATAATCTGCACCATTAAAAATACAAATTAGGTTTATTTACTTTTTGTAAGTGTCATGGCGATCACAGTTTGTTACACCTGTATAACAGGTAAAATTGAAAGCAATACAAAGGGATGTTAGACTTATTGGCTGCGTGCATACCAACATCAATTAGCTTAGCACATTTCATATACCTAATAAAAGAATATACACATTGGATTCGGAAGGATTCAAGTTCCATCATGATTTCGGCTTTTTCATAGTTTTCTATGACCTGTCAAGGAAAATACAGTGACAGAGGTTGGGATGGTTATAATTCTTAAATTGTTTTTTCAGTATTCACAGATTTTGTTTGTGTCTGGCAAAAGTGATCCAGTGCATGTTTAAAAGCTTAAATCTTTGTGATAATACTAATTTTATTTTGTACTATCCGAAAAACATTAGGTTACTTTAGAATTTAAAAAGTATTGAAAAACTTTGACTATAAATTTTACTTCTAAATTTACTACAAAAGAAAATTAATCAACTTAAAGTCAGTTCACGTTACATTCTTATCACGGACACACTCGCACATCACAACGGATTTTAATAAATTTTTTAACTGGCATAACTGTTATCACTCAAGATTTTGAATTTTTATATCTGCTGCTTCACCAAATACTAAACTCACCATACACCACTGCTAAAACTTTGTTCCTAACAATAAAATTTGACATGGATACCTTCCCAAACATTTCTTTTTATGTTGACAATTCTTTGACACTCCCATTTTCAGTGGCCAGTGGTGAAAGAAATTTTTTAAGTTGAAATTGATAAAAACTTATATAAGACCAACTTTTTCAGTACACTGGCAACATCGAACTTCTGAAAACGACTTATTTAATAAAATAAACACAGATTTCATACTCAAGGAAGTTGCAAAAATTAAGGCAACAAAAATATTTTTGTAATGATTTGTGTTCTTTATTTTTGCTGTAATTTCTTGCAAAATTATTGTGATTCTATTCATTTACATTCCCCCATTTTAAATAAACATAATGTGTAATTTTTAGATGTATGTATGTTATGGCAAGTTTGCAACATATTTCAAATGTACAGTATGAATGAATAAAATTACTGATAACCCTATAACCCTGTCATGCAAGTTAAAATAGTCCACAAACTAAACTTCTGTTTCTGAAGCCTTCGTTTTCAATTTTTTTAAGGGCAAAAAAAGGGGGGGGCACAAAAATGTTGTTCACTTACACTGGAAAATATCTAGGACTGACCCTGCTGAGTGAAAAAGTAGCATGCTCATTTGGGCTGATGCAACAAATTTAAGGAGTGCAGCTTCCTCACAAACTACTAAATAGAAAAAGAACCACATTCTGCAATTAACTCCAAGAAAAAAAAAAATAGCATGCTACAAGGAGCGCACCACTTTGAGCTAACTTCTCCCAATATTCACTAAAAAAAAGAATACTACAGCTTGTATCACAAAAATGCAACTATGTATAATGTGTCAAAGGTATCACAGAGGCCAAGGGATTAAAACTGTACAAGAAAATAGGACGAGGGGCCAGCTGGGGTTGTAGCAGCTACGGTAGACAGATAACGAATGTCTCCTTCAAATTGTGACAAACCTGACAGTAAGCCACTTCACATATTGCAGTTCATGTTTCTTCTGTGAAAATTACAATTTTTATCTGAAAATTTTTTGTGATTTTTTTTATTATTTCCTAGAAAAAAACCTCATAACTGATTTGTCAGTATTACCATGTTTGCTATTATGAGACTTCACTGTATTTCTAACTCAACTGCACGAAATATCCCCAAAGTTTCCCATGTTTTCTTGTTTTTAGAAAATTTCCATGATTACATTGTGATGGGGCTGCTTCACATCTCTCTGTTTATGTTGTATTCTAGAAGTTGGAAGTAAGTCGCCGATGTAGCTGTTCGCGGCAACAGAATGCACAATTTGGACCGGCTCACTTTGGCTATGGCTACCTACCCGCACTGGTAAACACTAACCTGTTGTTTGACAGCTTTCTTCTCCTGCTACTTTACCTTGCAGCTCTTCTACTCGGGGTTGTTGTTTTTCCTTGTTGACGTGACCTGTTTCCTGTACCGCCGGCGGCGACTAATACTGCCGCTGTCCTGGCACTGGAAGGGCTGGTTGTTGTAGCGGGTCCTAGGGCCCCCCGAGGTACTTTGGCTCCCTCAGGTCCCTGTTCGGGCACCAGAATGTGATGGGGCTGCTTCACGTCTCTCTGTTTATGTTGTATTCTAGAAGTTGGAAGTACGTCGCCGATGTAGCTGTTCACGGCAACATAATGTGACGGGTCCGTCTACGTTGTTGTTTATATATATTTTGGAGGTAACGTCCCTGTTCAGGCACCAGAATGTGATGGGGCTGCTTCTACGTCTACGTTGTCGTGTTGTTTGTTGTTATCTAGATGTTGGAAGTACGTCGCCGATGTCCCTGTTCGCGGCGCCAGAATGTGACGGGGCTGCTTCACGTCTACGTTGTTATTTATATATAGTTGTTAGAGGTTATGTCCCTTTTCGGGGCGGCGGTATGTGATGGGGCTCCGTCTACGTATGTGTTGCTTGGCTGTAGATGTATAAGGTGAAGATGTTTGGTATCAAGTCCCTGGTTGCGGCGGTAGAATGTGGTGATGCTGTATATACGTATGACCTTGTAGGTTATGTTGATCCTTACTGCCGGCGACGACTTATCAAATTAGACTTTTCCTTGCTTGTTATTTATATGCCCGGATAGCCTGAGGAGTTTACCCAAGGAGTTTACATAGAAGAAAAAAGAAGCAAATCTTTTTAATAACTTTCAGTTTCTTTTAATAATAGTTCACCAGACGTACATGGCACAATAACGTACAAAAATCCTTTCCCGTGATTTTATGTCTTACAGTGTGAACGTAAATAGGTAACACCAGTGGCGGAATTCACTAAGTCATGAGTGTTCGTCCCAGTTTATTATCGGTTGTGATCTGCCTCAGTTTGCTCCACAAAGGAAAACTACCTAAACTACTGGGTACCACTAACGGTGTCTTAAACTGCTATACTCACATGTGCAGCTATTTCTTGCACCTACTTACTTGAGTACTACTCTTAACAAACACCGCAAAAGAAATACAAATTAGAATGCTAGCTACACAGCCCCCTTTACTGGCGGATACGCCCTCTAAGCTTCACCGCCCCTCTACCACGTTTAACACGTCCTCTTCCTGCCGCCATGACGCCCCAACTAATCAACCACTCAGCCGGCCATCTCCCGGCGACCGTTCCCTAGCTCCGATGGATCACAACTCCTGCTGACCGATTACACACAAGAAAAACTTAGCCGGCCATCTCCCGGCGACCGGTCACGAGCTCCGATGAAACACAACTCCTACTGACCGATTACAAACAAGAAAAACTTAGCCGGCCATCACCCGGCGACCGGTCACGAGCTCCGATGAAACACAACTAACTTTCCTGGGCGAACACCTGGACTTACTCGGCCGAGCAGCGGAGGGATACATCAGGATCCAACTCGCCTAAAAAGCTGGTTAATTGACGTTTATAACCTAAAAATTTTACGTAATATAGATACTGATAAATTTACAAAGCATTTTATTTCATAATACCAGCTAAATATTTATTTGTTTATTAATTGGGGGATGTGCAGCATCATCAATCTGTCGCGGATCAACACCTTCACGGAGCTTTGCGCCCGACACTACCACCCACGTCGATCGAGAAACGCCCTGCAGAGCCCCCGCATTCCAGCACGTCCATGTACGTGCCTCCAAGCGAGTGAACTCTGACCTGCCTGCCAGATAAATCCGCCCAAAGCACAGGCTAGCTCAGAGCTTATTTGAAATTTTAAAAGCCAGCACTTCTCTGTGCGTGCTTCCAAGCCTGCCACATAAATCCAATCCCAGGAGGAGCAAGCTAAGAAGCTACTTGAAATTTCAAAAAAATCTAAACAAGGCAAAATATCAGAAAAGTTTACTTAGAAAAGTTGCTTGAAATTAAATTAGCTTTAAAATGAGTCCAAACACGACATAAATCCGATAACATTGACACGTAAAATTAAATACTTTTCTCTTGCTTTGAAGTTAAATTTAAAATTAAAAAGAAAATTTTAATGTAAATTTCTCTGCTCGCATCCCCAATTAATATGTTGGATCCCGCCGTATACATCCTTATACCTGGTTAAGTTGGCCTACTTAATTTGTTATTAACAACAAAGAAGAAAAAAAACATTAATTAACACAAAAAAAATTGAAATTACTGTATGATAAGAGGCCAAGTAAGTGCTACGTGCCAGTGCACGTCACAACCCCCCACTTAACACGCAATTGCTTTTCCCGAGGGACAAACCATAAGTGTTAAGTACACTCTTAGTACAACAGCTCATCACAATTATGGTTCTATATGCATACCAATGTTTTACATAAGCTACATCACAATCATTAATTAATACAATGATTACTTGAGTTACATAAACTATACTACATCAATGAATAGACATGGGCACTTGGGCAAATCACTCTTACTAGCACGCTCTACATGATTACAAAATTGCTGTTTTCCTAACCTCTAAAACACCACCACATTTAAAAATTTATCCAAATCCAGTATACATAATTATTTTCCTTTACTCCACTACTGAGCATGAAACATTTATTTACACCATAGTATATAATATAATACATAATGTAAACAATAAAAAAAAAATCAATTGAAAACTATACCTTTTAACTTTATGCATCGGCTTGTGGCAGCACACTGTTGTTGCACCCTTAATTTAAACGTAACATTTCTTTCAATCTGCAAACCATTACTTTTCTTAATACTAATAAATCACATCCTGTACACTTGGTTGGCTTTGTAAGGTTTAGTTCATTACAGGAAGTCTGAACCATCAACTTATCACTCCCCAAAAATATGGGTCATTCCTTTGGAACAACGACGAGAATGACCTAAACACTGGGTACACCCCATTGGACCAACAACGAAGGTGCCCAAAAATCACCAATTACATCACCACACAATAAAACAACTTCTTCACATAACCCTTCTCTGCATAATACCTTTCCTTTTACAGCACTTCCCTTTTACAC
>PNEQ01001047.1:19243-35796 GCA_003012365.1 Medauroidea extradentata | reverse complement strand
CGAGATGGTAAACAACACAAAAAATACAAACAGACCAAGCTTTTACAACAAACATTTTTCTTTTGCCAAACCAAAACACATCAAATAAACCCTTGGGTGTCCTAGCCTGTTGCTACAAGTCGAGCAGTATAAACTGAAAAGTTGCAGCAAATTCATGAATATGTTATGTCACTCATTGTTATTTATCTTTTATGATTCTCCATGATAAGACTTCTATAATTAGATCCATGTTCACAATATTCAGCAAATTTATAAATAAACAAGTTACAACACTATCATGCTCAGTCATGATCACTTTAAATGGAATTTAATTCACTTAAAACCTTCATATTGATTCAACTTATAATACACAACTATCATCATTAATGTAATTTATTACAGAACTCCAAACAGCAATTCACAAAAAACAAGAGTAGCAAAGTACTTAGAACATAAGCTTGTGTATCAAAGACAAGTGTGGTATTTTCTTGGTGGTGTTTTCACGGTTCAAAACAATATACAGTAGTGATAGCAAAATGTTACAATAAAATGCTATTCTATCTCTGTTGTCACCTCAACTCTACAATGGTTACATCTCACTTGTATGTATGTATATTCATTCTTCACTAAACATTTTTTATAGGTACCCAATACATTTCACAAAAAATATAGAAAATTTAAGCTGCAATTTTACTACGTCTAGACATACTTTATGGCACCACAACAACACAAAAAAATATTAAAACATTCCAAGAGCAATCAAAAGCCAGATTAGCATACACATTTACAAAGGTAATTAACTACCAAGGTACACCTTTCATAACAAATTTAACTGACACCATTAATACTTCAACTACTTCTTATGACCAACCCTGAGAAGAACACTAATAATACCAAATGACTTTACCACTAATACCGTTGTTTTACTTGTTCAAATTAACCATATTCACAATCACAAATTTCCAAAAAAAGAAAATAAAATAAACTGAAGATACAATTGATTTATAGCAGCACCCAAATTTTCACTTCACATTATCAACTTAATTACACTGGTCAACAATTAAGTTTTTGTAACAAACTTCAACAACAAAGCATATAATTACCTATTACTCATTAAATTTCAATAGTACTGGGAGACTGCACCATAACCTCTTACCACTCAAACACCATTACTACTTCACAAATTCATACAGCAACATATACTTTATAATTACTTAAGGCGTACCTATTTGCACCACGACGAGGCACCCTTCCACCAAACATAAAACAAATACCTGCCTATTTGCACCACGACGAGGCCAACTTCAACACCATCAACAACTTCCTCAACACAGGGCCAACCTTATTTGCTCCACGACGAAGGCTCCCAAATCACCATAACATAACCTCACAACATCGACGCTTCTTACTCAACACATGATTCATGCCTCCATTCACACACCTTCTCCAACTACAACCTATTCCTCCTTCCACTACTCCTTTGCAGCACTCCCCTTTACATTTCATTAATTTAATCAAAACCACAATTATATTAACCAGTTTCTAACCTTAACATCAAACCATTAACTCCCTTGACCTGTTCCCATTACCATAATTATCTATAATTCCTTATATTCACCAAATTTTAACTCTGAGACTTAACCACAACATTTGTTTATACTGCTGCTACACTACAAGTACAGGTAAGTTAATCATTTTCAAACTTAATTTCTCAAATAATAATTATTTTCTCCACTGCCTTGTTAAATTCTGCTTAATTAAGCTCTGCTTGTACACATTGCACCAACTTCAATATTTGTTTACATTAACATAAATTATTTCTCAAGCATCTGCATGAATCCATAATAAACCTCAGGGTTGACCAATGTCAAGAAATTTCTAATTATGTACCTATACATCACCAAAGTTTTATTTAAAAAATTTGACATTTCAGTTACTTCTACCTTGCCCACAAGGAGAAAAACTAGATAAACAACCTTACTCAAACTTCGCAAAAATCAATACTATTCATGTACTGAAGATCACATCATGTTGTCAACAACCTAGTGGTGCCATACCCACATAATAATGTTAATTAACTTGAAAATGTTTCAGTGATATCTTCACTATTATCTTTAGAAATACACACAAGTCCTTTTTACCCTGTTGAATAGGTCCCTCACACTATATCACTCCTCTTGCTCCTCTGTCAACCCTAACCTTGATCTTCACCTTTCCTCGTGTCCACTCCTGCACCCCCCATCTCTCGACTCTTCTCTGCACCCCAACGCATCTCTGCACATCTCGTTTCACTGCACAGGCTTTTCTCCCCAGCTCCTCCTGGCCTGTAAACACATTACTCAAGTGCCATTCCTGCACCCCCCACTTTTCTACCTCTCTCACCTCAATAATGCCATCACAACCTTTCTCTGTCCCCCAGAATGCTCTGTCCATTTCCCATTTCTGTAGTCTCACCCCCCAGTTACTAATAAATTTGCCTTTTCTTGGTCTTCTCTCATTCTTTACACAGTCACTATCTTGAATCACCTTAACTACATACTCGTGTGAAACAACATTGATTTATTTACTAGGCCTAACCTCACCTTTACCTTCCTGCACCTGTGTCACTGTCTGTTCCTTTAGGCCTACATCTACAACCTGTTCTGGTCTATTAAACACTTCTGCACAACTCTTAATTTCCTTTTTCAGCTCTTCTTTACGATCCTTAGCCTCCCTCCTCAGTTCTCTAATTTCACTTATCAGTGATTCAGTGTGTGTCGGATTCTACTAGTGACCTAGTTTGTGCTGCCAACATTTCTTTGATTAATTTTAGTAAATCGTTACCGGTGGATGCCATGTGATTTAAGACACTGGAAAAGGAGAAAAAACTGCTGATCCGATGCACAATTTGGACCGGCTCACTTTGGCTATGGCTACCTACCCGCACTGGTAAACACTAACCTGTTGTTTGACAGCTTTCTTCTCCTGCTACTTTACCTTGCAGCTCTTCTACTCAGGGTTGTTGTTTTTCCTTGTTGACGTGACCTGTTTCCTGTACCGCCGGCAGCGACTAATACTGCCGCTGCCCTCGAGCTGCCGCTGTCCTGGCATTGGAAGGGCTGGTTGTTGTAGCGGGTCCTAGGGCCCCCCGAGGTACTTTGGTTCCCTCAGGTCCCTGTTCGGGCGCCAGAATGTGATGGGGCTGCTTCACGTCTCTCTGTTTATGTTGTATTCTAGAAGTTGGAAGTACAACGCCGATGTAGCTGTTCGCGGCAACATAATGTGACGGGTCCGTCTACGTTGTTGTTTATATATATTTTGGAGGTAACGTCTCTGTTCGGGCGCCAGAATGTGATGGGGCTGCTTCTACGTCTACATTGTGGTGTTGTTTGTTGTTATCTAGATGTTGGAAGTACGTCGCCGATGTCCCTGTTCGCGGCGCCAGAATGTGACGGGGCTGCTTCACGTCTACGTTGTTATTTATATATAGTTGTTAGAGGTTATGTCCCTGTTCGGGGCGGCGGTATGTGATGGGGCTCCGTCTACGTATGTGTTGCTTGGCTGTAGATGTATAAGGTGAAGATGTTTGGTATCGAGTCCCTGGTTGTGGCGGTAGAATGTGGTGATGCTGTATATACGTATGACGTTGTAGGTTATGTTGATCCTTACTGAAGGTGACGACTTATCAAATTAGACTTTTTCTTGCTTGTTATTTATATGCCCGGATAGCCTGAGGAGTTTACCCAAGGAGTTTACATAGAAGAAAAAGAGAAGCAAATCTTTTTTAATTACTTTCCGTTTCTTTTAATAATAGTTCACCAGACGTACATGGCACAATAACGTACAAAAATCCTTTCCCGTGATTTTATGTCTTACAGTGTGAACGTAAATAGGTAACACCAGTGGCGGAATTCACTAAGTCATGAGTGTTTGTCCCAGTTTATTATCGGTTGTGATCTGCCTCAGTTTGCTCCACAAAGGAAAACTACCTAAACTACTGGGTACCACTAACGGTGTCTTAAACTGCTATACTCACATGTGCAGCTATTTCTTGCACCTACTTACTTGAGTACTACTCTTAACAAACACCGCAAAAGAAATACAAATTAGAGTACTGGCTACACAGCCCCCTTTACTCGCGGATACGCCCTCTAAGCTTCACCGCCCCTCTACCACGTTTAACACGTCCTCTTCCTGCTGCCATGACGCCCCAACTAATCAACCACTCAGCCGGCCATCTCCCGGCGACCGTTCCCTAGCTCCGATGGATCACAACTCCTACTGACCGATTACACACAAGAAAAACTTAGCCAGCCATCTCCCGGCGACCGGTCACGAGCTCCGATGAAACACAACTAACTTTCCTGGGCGAACACCTGGACTTACTCGGCCGAGCAGCGGAGGGATACATCAGGATCCAACTCGCCTAAAAAGCTGGTTAATTGACGTTTAAAACCTAAAAATTTTACGTAACATAGATACTGATAAATTTACAAAGCATTTTATTTCATAATACCAGCTAAATATTTATTTGTTTATTAATTGGGGGATGTGCAGCATCATCAATCTGTCGTGGATCAACACCTTCACGGAGCTTTGCGCCCGACACTACCACCCACGTCGATCGAGAAACGCCCTGCAGAGCCCCCGCATTCCAGCACGTCCATGTACGTGCCTCCAAGCGAGTGAACTTTGACCTGCCTGCCAGATAAATCCGTCCAAAGCACAGGCTAGCTCAGAGCTTATTTGAAATTTTAAAAGCCAGCACTTCTCTGTGCGTGCTTCCAAGCCTGCCACATAAATCCTATCCCAGGAGAAGCAAGCTAAGAAGCTACTTGAAATTTCAAAAAAATCTAAACAAGGCAAAATATCAGAAAAGTTTACTTAGAAAAGTTGCTTGAAATTAAATTAGCTTTAAAATGAGTCCAAACACAACATAAATCCGATAACATTGACACGTAAAATTAAATACTTTTCTCTTGCTTTAAAGTTAAATTTAAAATTTAAAAAAAAATTTTATGTAAATTTCTCTACTCGCATCCCCAATTAATATGTTGGATCCCGCCGTATACATCCTTATACCTGGTTAAGTTGGCCTACTTAATTTGTTATAAACAGAGAAAAAGAAATTAATTAAGACAAAAAAAATTGAAATTACTGTATGATAAGAGACCAAGTAAGTGCTACGTGCCAGTGCACGTCACAACATGGAAAATTGTCAAAATATACCTATTTTAATATCTGAGTAACAGATGTCTTGTCCACTACGAAAGTACTATACAATTTATTATTGCATACATGGATTTTAAAATTTGCATGGTTTTGAAAGTGATACAAACCCACAGATTATAAATTTTACCTAAGTGTGCAAAAGCACAATGCAAATTTACTATACAATTTCTATATAGTTTGTTTTTGCTTACATGGTACACATAAACATAAATTCCCATGATATAATGCAATTACATCTAAGTGTAGCATACTGGTTGCAAATTTTGAAGCCGTTAAAAAATTGGATTATGGAAAAGTTAATATATTTTTTATTTGTGTTAATTTGTCATATACAAAAAATGGACATGTCTATCAAATCATGTTAGGCAAATTGTAATTAAAAACATAACTGTAGTGAAGGTCGAGTGTTCCAAATGCAATGACGGTATGAGAGCTTATTTTACTGTGTGAGAACTTATTTTGCAGATACACGATATAGTAAATCAAATCAGAGTAACAACTGTGTCTTTCTTTAAAAATTCTTTGCTTCTACAAAAATGTGCAGTTATTTTTATGAGTCGCACAACCAGTCTTTGAGTACCGATATATCAAATACATGGTACGCATCACTTATTAGACTTCTCTTATTAAAATCATATATTCTTCTACAGTAAAATTCTCAACTGCTGGGCTAAAAAAAAATATCATTCATCAATGAAACAGGGTTATAGTACATATGCATTATTCTCAGACATACTAAAAATCATACAAAACTGCAGGCTTGTAAACACAAGCCAGTTTTTTATCTAGTAATGTTTTTAAATTGCAGAATTCCTAGAATTAATTTTTACATTCTCCAGTATTATACAGTTGAACCCTGATTCTACGGACACTCACGGTTCCCCAAAATTTGTCCCTGCGACCGAGTTGTCCGTACGAACCGATAGGACCAAATTTCGGCTTGAGAGCCCCTCCCCCCCTTTCCCACTCGGCCCAAGTGTGAGAGAGAATCAGTAAGAAGTCTCTTGAGGATACGATCACGTTTTCATGAGACTTAATCCGAACGCAGGTGTTCTTACACATATTGTCTTAGTATGCCGAAATATTCAGAGTAAATTAATACTCCGTTTGTGCGTAAAAATTAAACAAGTAAATAAAACGACAAAAAACAAGAACGCAACGTCGCCATTAACTTTACGTGCAGCGGGCAATATTTGCCGTGTTTACTTATGCCATTGGCAAATAAGACGTTTAACAGTGTTTCAGGTTGATAAAGAATAGTCATTTTGATAGGATGCTGCAATATAAACAAAATAATACCCGAAATGTACGTCAGGAACTTCTAAACGTAAAAGATTATAAACAAGGCATGTTAGTTTCTCTGTACGGGGCAGAAGTTTTATTCACGTCTTTTTATATATTAAGTTAACGTTTGTATAGTGCAATAATATATTCTGACTTAAATTATACTTCATTTCTTCAAAAAAGATTACAAAGTCAGTTAAACTGAACGAAAACACTTAGCGCAACGTTTCTGAAAAGTACGATACAACATACGTTTACATGTGAGAAAATAAAGTATTTTATCTTACTTCCTGTGATAAAACATAGATTAGTGAAATTATCCAATGCAATTATGTGCAAAATAATGTCTGTAAAACATGAACAAGTAAAATTAATGGTAAATGACTATAAAAATATACGGCCTCAGCGTAGCATGTAGGCCTAACTTCATAATAGTGCGTATAAATGGCTAGTGATTATATTTGACCTATTATGACATTATATGTAATCAATATATTTGGACGTATACACTTTCTACTTCGAAATTGCAATCAAAATCCAAATCTTAGTCCGTGAAGAAAAGCAAAAATCGAAAACGTGAACATAGCAAGTAATTCCTCAGGAAGAATGGTGCCGTTGTGACTTGTGTGGGCGAGGGGGTAGAAGAGAAGGAAAATGGCGGAGTTAGAATTTTTTTTGCTTGTGATGCCCACCCAGTGCCGTCATTGGCTGGCAGCGATGGGCGGTGCATGAGCTATGATGAGCAGCACAAACGTCGCCAGAGAGAGAGAAAGAGGTAGAGGGAGCGAGAGAAGCGGATGCCACTCTGAGAAACAGCTGGCGGCAGGTCAGTGACCCATATCGTGCTCTGCGGCTTACGCGCGCAACAGCGTTTCGTAATTAATTTTTGCAGTTTTCATCGTGAAACACATTATTTTGAGGGCTGAGCTCTTACACCTATATTGTTTATACATATTGTGACTTATAACGATGTTTTAATAGATCTGTGCAACTGATTTCCAATTACTAAAATTTCTATTTTTTCCATTTTCTTTTTTCATTGTTCGCGGAAATCAGTACGTACGAGCGAAGTGTACGTACAAACCGAGTGCCGTACGAGCGAGGTTTTACTGTACTACAATATTAATTACATACTGATGTTGAGTATTAACAAATTTATGGTTTAGTAGAACCAATAATATTTACACATAGTTCTGATTATATGTATAAATATGACAAAATATTGTGCTAAATATTTAATTTTCTTAAATGTGAAAAATTATAACCATTAGTTTTAACGTTGCTTATGAATTGGCATTTACATAGAATATTTAAATTCTTTACAAATTAATTTTCTTTAATGGCAATGACATAAAAACTTTTACTGCATACCACTCAAAATCATTCTGCTGCAAACAAATTCCTGACAAAAAAATGTATTTTTTCAAAGTCCTAATTTATTTTAGTAATTTTTTTTTCATTCCACTGTAAAAATAAGGACCCACAGTTAGTTGAAGTCCTAGAAGAAGATTGATAAATGAATTGCAAAAGAAAAAATGTATTAGAAATATGGAGAAACTAAGCGAGTGTTTACTGTAAACCACCTCAATCATATCAAATTATTTTAAAGAACAAACAGTGCATACAGTCTTTTTCTTATAACAGTACAGTAGCTTTCGTCCAGACTCATAAATACCAGAATATTCTAAATAACTTAACCATTTTGTAATAACTTAAGTGACAACTTTTAGAACCTGACTTATTCTTCATTACCACTGCATTATATTTTATCATGCCATGACGTCACTTGGCGCAAAGTACTGTAACAAAGGCCGCAACACACTAATTGAGAATGCTGCCCCTATCAACTACAACCAATGTTGCTGATATCTAGTGGTAGTATCTACGTGTTCACAGTAATTTGCATTTTCGCAAGCGCATGTGTGTAATAGAAAAATTTGAAAGGAAATATGAGATACATGTGAAAAAAATTACACCAAGTGGAGTAGAACTGCATATACAATCCACCTAAAGGTTGAATTGATAAAAAAACTGATTGCAGTGTAAGAGCATCGAAACTCAAAATGAGTATGGCATTGGAAAATCAGCCATCTATGACATCATAACACAAAATATAAAATCATACGTACTATGTACAACATGCTTGTAAGTTTACCATCAGTTGTCTGCCTGAGCTACGCTTAGTTGTTTATGATAACTCGGACTAAAAGGGGGGAGAAGCTGTCCGAGTTACGATTTGTCAGTGTTATCGATGGGCATCCTGGGCTGGCAGATTCTTTTTTATTAATTTTTTTATGCTACTTCTGGCTGATCTTTTTTTATCTGTGCTAGAAGCTGGCACCAATGCACCCTTCTACCACATTAAAGTTCACACCTTCTCTCGTCTGGCTGACGACAGTCTATGTGCGTGTGTGTGTGTGTGTGTGTGTGTGAGAATAAGCTAGGGTAGTAGAGCGCGAGTGGAAGTAGTCAAGGTCAACCGGTGCAGTCTCAACAGCAATAAAAACACCGCACGTGACCACACGCAACTTACGAGATGTTTACGTTAAAAATTGCTCAACATCAGCATGTCACAGTGTCTGCAACCAGCTGCTAATTTCCTACGAGAAGTTGTTTTTTTCCAGGGCCTCTTTGCTAGAATACGAGGCCAGGAGTTACATAAATCTGTCTACCTTTCCTCCTTTTTTTTTGTTTAGTTGAAGTCTACTGCCGTGGTTGAAGTGATAATGTGCGCTTGTAGGCATCCCTTCATACTATTTCACCTTGGCTGCGTCGTCGTAGATCAGCAACGTCTTTATACACACTTTACACTTAAAATAAATTTCACAGATACCATCAACATTAACGGGAACTCAATAAAAGCCCATTCATTTTAACCATTTATTTTTTCAAAAGTGAGGCCCTCTAGAATGTGCGGCCTGGGGCAAAAGCCCCTTTCTACCCCCATCCTTTTTATAATTTACTAACCCCTGTTTTATTTTTATACTGCGTAGACATCTAGAGTAGTGGGTTAGGCGCCAGTTTACGGTGCGAGAGGCCCTGTGTTTGAATTCTTGCTCGGGCATGGATGTTGTCTTGTTCTTTCACCTCACTTCACCCTCATCAGTTTGTAAGACGTTACAGGGCCGTAAAACCCTCTCACCACCTTGCCTACATTGCAATGCAAACCAATGGGATTTAATTATTTTTATTAATGTCCGGAACAAATTGTTCAGCAATCTTGAATTTTTCGCACATACCAGAACAAAATAAATTAACCTTTTAGGTGCCATTGTGACCTGTAGTTACTGTCCAATTCACCAGCATCATACTGAAATGTTTATTTATGATGCACGTACATGTATGGCTCGCACGGTGAAGAGGGAGGAAAGATAAAGAAGGGAAGTCTGCCTTCTGAGATGCATCTCTACTCGCGCGCCTCGCTAGCAACATTTAACCACACGGAAATTGCCTGATATTTTACGGTGGGATTATTAAAGGCTACGTAGCGATGAGCAACTGCTTTTAAAGCTTAATACTGTTTTTAAATAAAACGTGATGGATTTAAATGAGGCAGACACAATTTTCTTATGATTTTCGACAAAAAATAATTTTATTAAAATTAATTTTGTTTTTTGAAATTCTGTCAGAGTTATCCGAAGTCCGGGACATCGAGGTCCGAGTTATCGAGGGTTCACTGTATTTCTTTAGCATATGTGTGTTTTGTTTAAAACAGGTTTTTTTGCCAAATGATGCACTTTTAAATTAGAGTTGACAAAATTAATGGCTTTTAACACAAGTAACGTACTTGTTTTCTTATGGCAATGCCAATTATTTTTGCCTGAGAGTTATTACTAAATTGTAAACATCATCTTTTGAGATTATATTCACATGTATAGTCTGGAATATTCTGTTACCCTGACTTGGGTAGGTCATGGAAAATCTGGATAAAAGATACTTTACTGTATTTCCTTAAAATACAAGACAGGTTGTACCAGTTCAAACCAATCAAGATAATTAATTATATTCATGTTACAAATTATAACAGACCTACATTATCTAACAAATAAATTTTTTTAAAAAATTCACTTCTGCACAATTTACTGTTAATGTATGTCTCACACAAAGTTTTCCTAATTTTATATATTTATTACTCTTGAAAGCTTCTGAACTCTATTTAACAAAATGTCTCCATGTTTAATGGTAGCTTGATACTGCCAATTCTTTGCATCAGGTCTATTTGTTTCTACAATGCCACCAACTTTATCTACCTTGCAGTGCAGTCTTCCAGCTGAAATAAAACGTGAGAGTTCCCTGAAAACAAAAAATAATGAATTAGAAAATTAATATAGTGAGCAATGTTTACATACAATTATAATCTTTAAAGTAATGTATTGGCATTTGATTTATAAATCCCTGGGAATGGACAGCAAATGCCTCTGCTCATGTAAGGTACATTGGGCAATGGCAAATAAAAGTCTGCCCGCACCCCCTTGGGGTACTTAGTACTACACTTTGAGCTCAATAACTACAATAACATTTACTGAGGAAAATTTTCTTTTATTTAAGACACTTTATAACATTTTTTTTTTTTAAATCTACAACTATGCCATCTATGTTAACATTTAATTATTTTATGTTTTTTAAGATCTAAAATAATTCTGCTTACACCTTTCCCACAGCCCGGTGGAAGTGGCTTGACCACGTTGCTAAAGTATAGCTTTCAAGTTCAACAGAGGGGCAAAAGACTGTTTTATGTCCTAAGGTCAAAGATAAGTAATAACAGTTGGGGCAGCTGTTTTAAGGTGAGTGGACCCCAACATACCCACAAGATAAAAGAAATTCGAGGCACTCCCCCTGTACGCTACAAGGTGGATTTAGGCATTTGCCTTAACCATGGGAATGCACTCTCCCTGGGAGCGCCACCCATCTACATTCACAGGAAGAGCTTCTTTCTCTCTTATTATGCTAGCTAGGCTACGCACAGTATTTACCGGAGAATCAAACCAGTACTCCCCTGCAGAGGATGCACATTAAAATTTGCTATAAATCAAATTTATTTTGATGTTTGAAATTAATAAACTCTATTTTTAAATTTTTGTTAAAAAGATTATACAAAAGCAGGAACCTTACTTTTGTATCACAAATAATGACTCATAAACTCAGCTTTATTATATGTTTTATTTCCACAATTTGTTAACAGGAAGAGAATATCAACTGAATAAGAAAATTAATATGGTATATGGGAAAATTATTAGGTCTTTATATAGTCTTGGGTCACACTACGACATACCTACCAAGGTATCGTATTTACCTGAAAAGAGGCAGACCTCAATTACAGGCCGACCCTAATATTTGAAGACTTATAAATAGGAAAAAAAGATTTTAAGCACATGTCAGTATTTGAATTACCAGCAATATGTAAGTTAACACTTTTTGATAAACACAACTTAAGCAATGTACACTCACATGAAAATTTTCATAGGATGCATAATAAGCATAATACTGTACATTAGTGGAATAAATGATAGGCCTAATTCCGTACACAGATCACAATTTCAAACACTGCATACCTACTTATTAGAAATGTTGCCTGTTTCTTTGCTCAAATTATAGATTTTTCTCAAACAATTTTTAATCATCCCAATCTTCACCACTAGCTCTTTCATCTTCAGCTTCATTCACATCAGAATCACTGTCATTATCTTGACTGGTACTGGGACCCTGTTCAACGAGGTCATCTTGCCATAGGATGTCATCTTCAGTTCCATCCATCACATTTGGAAGACAGCATTTCTTAAAGCCCTTGACGATGCCTTCCGAGCTGACTGAATACCAAGCAGCAAGAATCCACTGACCAAGATCTGCAACAGAAGGCGTCTTCAACTTGCCAGTTGGAGTGAACTGATGCTCTCCAGAAAGGATCCACTCATTGTATTTTTTTCAGAAGTTGTCCTTAAAAGGCTTGTTGACAACAACATCAAGGACTTGTAGTTGAAACGTCATCCCCCCTGGAATTATTACTAAGTCTGAGTCCATAGCCTCAACTCCCTTTTTGACTATTAGTGTCAAATGGCCTTGGAAAGCATCTAAGACAAGCATTCCTCTCATCTTCAGCTATGCCCCTGGTCGACGATTCCAGAGAGTCTTAAGCCAATCGATCACCAATTCCAGTGACATCCATCCTTTTTCCTGGCACCTGTAAACAATTCCTGGTGGTAGCTTTCCTTTTGGCATTATTTTCCTATGGAGCACAAAATATGGTGGCAACTTCCGTCCACCAGCTAACACTGACAACATCGCTGTGATTCTGGCCTTCTCATTGCCAGTACTTTTGATCAAGACTGATTTGGCACCATTCTTGTTTACGGTCACATTCAATGGCATATCAAAGTAAACTGGGATCTGGTCAACATTCCCCATTCGCCCTAACAAATACGAATATTTTTTTCATAAGGAAATCACATACCTCTGAAATTTTACTAACTTTTCAGAGCAAAACGATGGAAGTCTTTGGGCTAATGACGTACGTCTTCGCAAAGAGAAGCCTGCTTGTTTCATCATCCGCACACACCATCCTGTGCTGGCTGTAAAATCACTTCTTCGTATGTTCAAAGACGTTGAAATTTCAAGACCTTAGAAATGCAACACCTCTCTTAAAATCGGCAGGCCATCTGCACGTTTTTCATACACAAAGTTCATTAAAATTTTCTCAATTGCATCAAAACGTCCCATTTCTGGGCCACTAAAAGACTTGCTGGTTATCATGGCATTTTGTAGTTCGTGTTTCTGTTTCTGCCATCGTCGAACATTCTTTTCTAAAATGCCAAACTTGCACGCAGCAGCACTGTTGTTCGAGTCTTCGGCACACTTTATAACACGAAGCTTGTGGTTCGCGTCATATGAATTTCATTAGTTTTTTGTCCAAGCACTCTATGTACCCTGTTTCTCTATGTGATCACTCATTTCCTGAAGCAAAAAATATCTACAGTTAATGCCTACTGTACTTAACCTCAAAAAGCGATGCTGAAAACAGAACAAAATAACAACAAATGAAAATTCATATGCATCGTAAACATATGCACAATTGTACCAACGTACAAAATACGCACTGTGAAAATGTTGAATATATTATCATAGCAACCATAAGCAATGTTATAAATTAGCATACCTTAATTCTTGTGTAGCGTGTTACCTACGGTATTTAAAAATTGAATTTTTATCACCAGAAAATTAAATAACAAGCATTATAATTATCTTTGTTTCAAAAACATTTATCGTTGGAATGAACTATAGATACAGTGATCATAGGTAAATTTTCTTCTCATGTTGGCAACACTACAAAAACATTCTGTCCATGTTGTTTTAGCTAAGTTTTAACGTTTATTTTGCCTTGCATAATAATTTTTATCGTGGTTTAATTTATCTCATGGTTACCTAATAAATATATGTGTACATGCTTATATTGCAGTGAGTTAAGAAACAACATGTAAATTGTGAATACATAGGTACAGTAAATTGTGAAACTTAGCTTCCTGGCACGTGATTTTTATTGGTACTTGACTTCAGGCCGAGGTAGCCTTTTTAGGTTAGAGTTTTGGGAAAAATACCTCAGCCTATTTTCAGGTAATACGGTATTTCCTTCAGCAGATACACAAGTTTTACATACAGTATTTTCAAATCATTTACCCTACATCAGCACAGACATATTTTAAAAAAACAGCTGTGTTAGCTTTTGACATAATCACTAAACTTGGATACCAGGCCTGTGATATAAACAATAAAGATGTCCACAGACATTGTAGATTGTTCCAGAATTCTGTCAAGATGTTCTGGGCTTTCGACTATCCACAGCACTGCTGTGATCGATTACATGTGGTCATACTGCAATGTAGTGTATGTGCTATGAAACAACGAATGCAAATAAACATTTTCAAAACTTCTACGATCGCAGACAATGCAAGTATGACACACATTTTGTTGATGAATTTTTGGTTTTTGGTTTTTGAATTATCTGTTCCGGAAAGCTGATACCGTATTTGTCGGCATATAGGACGACCCCGCATATAAGACAAGTCATGGTTTTGAAGGTACAAAATCTTGAAAAAAAGTAAATTACCAATTTTGAAATTCCCGACACAAAAATATTTTTTTCCTTTGCCAGAAACATTAAAAAATTAGTTTAAATATTTTCAATTCATTTATTACCGTCATATAAACATCATAGTAGACACATAAACAAGTAACATTGGCTACTACTACCTTCTGCGCGCCCAACAGCCAAGGAAATGCACGGCGGCGGCCGGCGACGCATGCCGGCATCATCAGTTGCCGGCAGTTGTGCGCGACTTGGCAACGCCGGACAAAGGCCACGCCGCGCACTACATGGCAACGCCGGGCAACAACAGCTGCTTGCAAGGTCAACGCATTCCTGTGCGCTGTTGTCCGCTAGCCTAGCACTAGACGGTAGACACATGAATGTGTGCTACGGTACCTAGATCCTCGTTTTCTCCGCCCGAGAGTTGTAGGCTGGCGAGACATAGTATCTCGGCACGCGCTCGCATGGATCGCCGCTTCGCTGCGAGGAAGTGTCCTTTATTATGAATGATGCTCATCAAAATTTCGTACTTATTATTTTATTATAGTAAAAGGGGCACTCATTTTCATTTGTGACAAAAAACGCAATTCCTTGCAACATCATACAACTCCACAGTTTATAGCTTAGCATTCAAATGATTTTTGGTTACCAAAAATTTTTGCACCCTCATATAAGACGAGAAGCAATTTTTGAGGGCCGAAAATATGTAAAAACTGTCGTATTTTATGCCGGAAAATACGGTATAGTCTACAGTGAGGTTAGCTTAAGTTAACTGGACTACCTGTATGACTGTTTTCTTTTTAAAATGCCAAAATGCACTATTACTGCAAAGAACATGCTGCCAAGTTCTCATAAAATGGCTCATATGAAATTGACAAAGAAACTATATTTTGCAAATTTTGTAATGTGTTCATGGCCTGGGACCATAAAGACAAATACATAAAATATATTAAGAGTGAAGAACAGAAAACAATAACCACCACTCTTATTTTCACATTTTTCTTGTGTTGTATTAGTTAACTGTTACTGTTAGTACCAGATAATTAAATTAAAGAGAAAGTATACACAGTGCCCTGGTGTGGAATGTAATAAGCATATGTCAGTGTATTATGGTAGATATGCAAATAGGGAAATGCAGAAGTGATTTAACCAAAGAAAATTTTTGCTACAAGGTGAAAATGTGGCTCTGTATATGTAATAACGTGTTTATTTTCAGATAACATCCAATCTTGCCAGCAAATATAAAAGTAACGTCTCCTGAAACAAAAGCAATAGGCATGTGATTTTTTTATTTAGAGTTTGTGAGCAAAACTATATTTCAAAGTGAAATGTGTTTTTTCGTTCGTAACAATTTCATTCATTGTATGAATCTACAACCAGAGTGAGTTTAACAAATATTTTGAGGAAAAAAATTACCACCAATTACAATTTTGTTTTTACATTTCTTATCAAGTGGATCTTCATTTTTATTCAGTGTATGTAACAGCTGTATGATAAACATCATACTTACAGCAAAAGTATGTGACACAAAATGTACACAAAAGAAAACAATATAGTCATAAGATGTCACTTAAACAATAGAAATTAATTCTCTGATTTAAATTACAAAAAGAATGTTTGTTTCAGACTGAATTATATTAGGAAAATGCAAGCAAAGCTTATTTATATCAGGGCCCTCTGCCTGTCATTCAACGAACATATTGCAAAGCTGAAAAATGACTAAAATACTGGTCTTTCTCGCCCTGTGAAAATAGGTCAGGTAATATGACATTGGCTATGCCTTTGTAAACAACTTAATAGTTTAATAATATTGTTAAAACGTGTGGTTTTACCACCATAGGACTAGGGGGAGCTGACCTACGACTTTCACTACTTTTGGGACAGGAGGACGACAACACGTAGTTCCTTCACAAGGGGGCTCTCCACCACCTGGCCAATTATAAACTAACACAATTTCCAATAACACATGCATGGCGGGCCAGGATGCCATGCTGAGGGAGGG
>PNEQ01001046.1:8483-21218 GCA_003012365.1 Medauroidea extradentata | reverse complement strand
ATTTCAGTCTGTGTACCACTAAAAGCGGCATCCACAATAGCTTACAATACGTGGCAAGCAGTTTCTTGCATGCCAAATTGCCCTGCCATCAGATGTACCCAGGAAATACATTTTAAATTTTTTTCTCAAAAATCTTACTAAAAAGGGAGGGGGGGCCTATACGTGGGCGGGGCCTATACGCGAGTAAATACGGTAAATAACAGCCAGTCATTTAGTGCATATTTTCACATTCAATGTGCATGCGGCACACAACACACTAGGCCTCATATTTACGAGTTCACTTTTGCACCAACGCAGCATTTTTAAAAATGCATTATGTCAACTGAAAGATGACATTATTGACAGTGAAGCGTGTGTACAAATGCTGCATTTTGTAAACATGGTACACTCATAGTTACAATGTGCGGGGTTTGTGTGAACATGTGAGCATGGCAGACAGGCAGGCATCTCATGCATGCCGTCACCTTGCCTGCATTATGACTACTCTCCTGCCCCCCTCACCCATTGTCACGCATCAGTTTCATCCCACCCTCTGTCAGCATCACCTTGATCCAGGACAAGCGCAGTTACGTTCTTTGCCTGGAACTTAAGTTCACAAGTCCATGTCACTGCCGTTGGGTTTGAACTAAAGTTCGTACAGCCTATAGAAGTCCATCGTTGAGAGCCTTTCATCTTCGTGGCAGCCATCCCCCATCAGTTTAGGGTACCTAGGTCTGTTCCCCCCCTCCTGTCATCACTTAAAAGGCCCCTGCAAAGCACCAGCAATGCTAATGGTCACAACACAACCTTCATCAATTAAAAGGGACCAAAACACTACCTATAGTATGTCCCTGTCCAAGCACAGACAAAACCTTCACTACGTCTGCCCTCAACATCAGGGATTAGGAATATGATTAGCTTGCTGGAATAACCCAAACAGCCTCCCGTAACCCTTGCTATAGTTGCATTTGGGAGCAATAAAGGCAAGCCCCTCCTTACCCCTACCGATGGCTCCCACTTAAATGCTGTCACAAGGATAAATAACTAAAATAATTTTTGTAAGACTGTTTGAAAGCTGAAGAATATTCTATACATAACTTACAGTAGGCACACAGTCAGTTCATGCATAACATCAGCCAGTTGTTGGTGTTGATTGGTTACTTACGTGTTGGCAGATCATCACCTGGTGGTGTACGCCCCAGGGCTGTTCACACATCTGCTGGATGTGGGGCTGAGCCACGAACCATGTTGTCACGCGCTGTTGAGCCCGGTACTGGCAGGAGTCCCTCCGACAGCCAGTCACCTGGTGCCACTGCTGGGGACAGGGGAGGGAGGCCCCTTGATGACTGTCGACCTACCTTCGCTGGACCTGGTGCCTCTTGTGGTGGGTGGAGGACACCTGGTGGATGCCTTTAGACATGCAACCAGCTTGGAGAACCGCCTGGCCATCCTACATTACTTCCTTGTACATCAGGCGGACATGGACACTGTCACAGAGGTGGGTGGTTGTTCTTAATTCAACCACTTCTCTTCATATCATTCTCTTTTAGTTATTCTCCATACACTGTACTTGCAAATTTATACATATTTTTTACTTTTTATTGAAATCATGGAAATGATATGGTATATTCAAATATTAATAATTTTGGATAATGTTGTAGCAAGTTTTTACTTGCTCTTTAACTCAACATATATTAAAAATTCTTAAACAGTCTCTACACATTTATAAATGAGGAAGAAAACAATGTCATTCAGCGTTTAGTATTTTAGAAAATTTTACACATGTGAAAATGTTACTTTTTCTCTTACAGGGACATGCCAACAGGGGAAGCAAGGGAGGGGGAAGCCACACCCCTTAAGTAAACCTGAGGGGGTAGATTATGTGTCTGCCACCCCCTTCTCCTCCTCCTTTTTCCACATTTACTTTTCAGAATTGCATTGATGTTTATTTGAGAGTAAAATGTAGACGATTACACCCAAGTGGCTAAAATCATATTGTGTTGAAGTTTTTTTATTTTGTAATTGTTTTTCTCATTTCCCCCTTTTCCACACACAGAATAGTTCGCATGTCCCTGTCCTCATATGAAGCAATGTACAGTACTCAGAAATAGTGTTGATTCAGACTGCAGATGTTCTCATATCTAGTCAAATGTAGCGTGTGTATATTGCAGCGAGAAAAATATTATTATGGATCATGACTTACCTTACATATGTTTCTATGTTGTAGTTGCTGATGCCATTAGCAGAGCGACCACTCGACCTGCGAGCTGCCAAGCTGTTGCAGGAAGCACTTATTGGTGGGGCATATGCCTCCGCCCTCAGGAACTTGCCTTCTGATGCTTCAGCACTTGTGGCACTGTTACCATTCACAACTGCGACCACATCCCCGGAAGTTGAGGTAAAGGTGTGTATGAGCTAGTAATGTCTGTGTGCTTAACAATTAATAATATAATAGAACCTTATTACTATGAACTGTTACGGAAAAATTAGGTCGTAGTTGTGTTGTTGTCGTAGTTGTCGAACTGCCTTACTTTTACCCTTTAAAAATGGATAAAATATTTCGAGTGCATTTTTTTTTCTAAGTTTGTGTTTTTACTGGCGTAAAACACACTTTAAAAAATGAAATAATGATACCATTTAATAGGAAATTTTTTCTGAAGAAATTGATACTCAAGTAACCCGTATTACACTTTCCTGTTTCTAATAATGTTAGTGAGCAGCATTGGTTTGCAGTTAATGTGCCATCGTACCATTCCAGTCAGACTCCAACCTGAGCACCGCTGATACGGGGCAATGCTGGCATCCACATAGCATAGTAGACAAGAGAATGCATGGTTTTGCTGCAGCTCTGTCTACATGCTTCCCCGTTCTCTCCTCTTGTATACAGTGGAACCCCTGAATTACACTTCTCAAGGGACCAGCCAAAAATGGTGTAAAATGCAGGAAAATGTAATCTAAGGGAAGGTTATAATGTAAAAATCATTTAACGGGACCAAATACAAACAGCGTAAATGGCAGGAAAGTGTAGAATCATAGGGTGTAATTCAGGGCTTCCACTGTAGTTACTTGTCATCCACTAATCACAGTCGCCTGTCAGCTAAGTGTAGTTTGTTTTCTTCCCATGATATGTGTATAACTTTTGTTTTGCAGTTTTTTTAATGAGATGCAGCTATTCTTTACTAGAATTGTTTTTATTTTTTATCACAGTATATATTAGATGTGGGTGTTTAACGCTGCAATTGGAAAAGGGAGTTCCGTTATTGTGAACCAGACTACACACATTCACACTTATTTCATGACAAGATATAGTGTCTTGTGTGAAGGGACCAGCCTGCGCTTGGGGTATAGTTTTTCAATTAGTCAGTTGTATTTCAAGAGTCTCTGCTGTTGCTTACTTATTGGCATAAATTAATGCTAGCCAGTGTTACTGACACTTCAGAACCAAGAGCTGGTCAGCCTAGTGTCAGTTAGGTGTAGGGTAGGGTTGATGCATTTATTAATGTCAAAAACCCCAGTGTGTTGCCCGGCCACCCTACTTTAACATATTGCCTGTAAATTATTTAAACTCAGAGTGTTTCTAAAATGTTTGTAAGTCAATAATAATTGTTTCAATATGAGGGTTCAATGTTCGTTGTCGTAAGCCTAATAATTTTCTAAGTAAGTCATTTATTTAAATAATGTAAAGATTATAATTTTGCTTAACAAGAAATCTCATAGAAAACCCACTCTAAATGTAAAACCGTTATTGGGCCTGGCGAAACAGTACGGTAACAGAAAACCGCGTCTGGATACAATTCTTAGTGATAAGGTTTCTCATTGGAGTATTTTATGTTAAATGTGTTCTCAAGTTGTGTTATAAGTTCTCAATGTTATGATGACACATGAATTTAAAGTAAATATGTCTTGTGTGGACTTTTCTAAAACAGCAGGAAATTTCAAGCAACTTTGGACTCTTGGACAGTTTACGAGAAATTGACAGTTTAAAAGTTATTGCAGTTTGAAAGTTTTGGTATTTATTTTGAAAATATGTAGATGAGTTCAGCCAGCCCGGCCATGGTGCCGCGGGGGCGATACCGATAGGGGTTTGCAGAGTGTACTGCAAGGTGTACGGCCGGCAATGTCCAATGCCAAGGTTTTATTTAATATAATTTTTATTGTAATAATTATTTACTAAAATATGGAAATACGTTTTTAAAGTAAGCATAATTTTGCCGATTTTTCAGTGATTTTAGTTTGGTTAATTTGTATCCAGACCGGTTACTTAATCTTGCTAGAAGGTCATGGAACATTCTAACCGGAAGGTAGGCCGCCATGGTGTCTTGGGACGCCATTGTGGTCGCCGTTGCTACTTACTTTGTTCTTGACCGTCGAGGAGGCCGGACGTATTCCGTGTTGCGCGAGGTTTGCACGTGGTAAGCCGAGGGGCGCGAGTGGAAGAGATGGGGCCGCTATGGAAGGCAATGGAAAGACTTTTTAGAACTATGCATTAATAATTAGCTTCAACCTATTTCATTACTTAATGTGAATTTGCAGCCGTATTAACCGCGTGGCCGGCCCACTATCGGTTTATAATTTGAGTTTAGCACGTGCTATTTTTCTTTTGAGTTGGGTTTCATTTTAGTTCAGTTCTCTTTCAGTTAAAGTTTATTTTGTACAAGGAGTTTGTACGTGCCGATGTAAGCGCGGTTGCGTGAGTTTTTCTATAAGAGAGTAATAAATATGGGCTGTTAATCTGACCACGTGTTTTTGAATGCTGTTATGCATGCGTCCATCCCTCGATACCACGAACCCTGAGGTAAGAGTGACTCACCGCTGAGACCGGAGCATGTATGAGGACTGACCAAATTACCAATTTTCTTTGTGGAACATTGTAAGCAACTAGTGGGGCTAGTATCGTCACATCAGCCAGAGGCAGTGTGAGAAAGAGAAGAGAGTCGGTGCCACCACACTTGGAACCCAGCTTGCAAAGCATATGTATGAAAAAACTTGCGGAAAGGTCTGAAGATAACAGTGGAGCAAGAAGGGTTGTTTTCCTTTTAAGTATCTTTTGCGTAAAGATAATTTTCTTAATTGGGTGTGACTGATAATTGTTCATTTGATTTTTCTTTATTCCCAGTGTTGTTGGGCCTTGAAAACTACATATTTAATGGCAGTTTCATGTATGTAGACCACTACCAGTTTTTGTGGTATATTATATTTGGTAAAAGTGTGTGATCGGTACCATCCTAAGTACTGTAGTTCTTCCGAGTAAAATTTAGGCAGTAGAAGCCGAGTAAAGTTTTGTTAAAAGCTGTGAAAAAATTTTAAGCGGTAGAAAAATGTTTGTGTAACACTATCAAAATGATTAAAATTGACTAAACTGTTTGGATTTCACCTCATTATAATTAACTTTTAACATTTATAACATAACCCTGATACTTAATTAAATAATGCAAATCAAAATAATTTGTTTTATACTGTACCAGATTATGTAAAATTCTTTTATTTATGAAAATAATTTAATTCACAATTTTTTCCCTTAATTTCATTCAGTCCTTTTCTGTATGTGATGAAATAAAATTTTTTGTTTAAAATAATATTTGTCCAGTGCACTTAATTTGCCCAATACTGGTTTTTCAGTGTCTGTTTTAGTCTTGCTTATTTAATCACAAGATTAGTTTGGCCACAACGATTAAGTGACAATTAAAATAGAACACTTTCTCAACGTACCCTAACCTTACAGCAGCTTTTTCAAGTGAAGAGACATGGCTGACTGTGGTGTGACTACCGATACTGATGCACCTAGCGGCCGGTGGTTGAACTGATAAGAGAAGCGGGAGATTAGAAAGCATCGTGTAGAAAAGGATGTGTGAGGAGATGCGAGTGAAATGGTTGTGGGAAGCAGACTGACTCAAGATGTTATCTTATGTTGAAACCTGATGGTTGCCTGGGTTTGGTGATGTACTGATGAGCTAGTTCCCATTGTCTGAGTTCAGAGCTATTGCTTGTAGGTGGCAGGGCCCTTACCACTCTAGTGCTGTTGCATGAGTCGAAGTCCTCCCGCTTCTCTTATCAGTTAAACCACCGGCCACTAGGTGCATCAGCATCGGTAGCCATACCGCAGTCAGCCACGTCTCTTCGTCCGAGGAAGCTGCTCTAAGCAGCGAAACGTCGCGATACGCGCTTCTGCGATTATGTGTCGTCCTATATTTTTGTGTGTATCTGTCAAGTACCAAAATGTAAGTACTTGTGCTTCTGTCTTTTGTACATACTGATAGTCTAGCAGCCTTTTCTTTTCAACTATATAAAAAAATTTCTGAGCTTGTCTGTACTGTTGTAGTGTACCAAACAGCGATAGCTGTAATATGTTTTTTTTTCTTCTTAGAATATTTGTATTGTTCTGCATAATTTATTTTTAGGGTTGTGTTCAATTAATTTGATGTTGCTTCTACATTGACCACTTAAGCCTTTTTTTTTTACTTTGATTAGGCCTTTTCTTGTAAGACTACATTCAACATAACGTATCCAAAAAAATGCTATTAGCCTGTCCACAATTATGTTACTTATAAACTGTAAGAATTAATGCTTTCTTTTTACATAAGATTATCTGTTTAGTGTGGAAATATAATAATGACAGTTTACTATCACTTTTACCTATGATAGTACATCATCTTATGCATCCGAGCCCGTCACAGCGAAACTTCAGAGGAGTACACAGTACATACATGTTGTTTATTTATGTAGATTGTTTTTTTGTTAATGCACGAATTACTGATCGTTACTATCATAGCACACATTTTTTTGTGGCTGGAAATGTTTTATTAAATTATGTTTTAAAAAAGAATGTGACCATGAAACATGTAAGAAACTAATGATGTAGAGGTTATGTGCATCAGCGTTTTTGCCGAGAAAGTTTTAGTTATAGTGTGTTATTTCCCTCATATCCAACTAGGTAATGTCTGTGAAACAACAACTGTCAGAGGCAGGAAAGATATGGTGACAAAGAAAAAGGAGGGAAACAGGATGATACACGTACAAAAATTTTCTGTGCAAGTATTGAAAGGTGGGTGTTGGATGGAACGAAAAGGTTGTTTGACAGCATACGTAATGCACCAAGGTGCTGTTCTGCTTTTCCATCAGCATAACTTCGACCTTGAACTAAAAATCCTCCAACTGGCCTACGAATGGTTGGTAAGGGGAGTATATGGGATAGATTAGAGATAACTGTATGGTAAGATATTGAACAAGAAAAGTTTAGTGTGGATTATGGAGTGTTATTTCAATTGGTGCTATGACTATTACAGTTAGACAGGAAAGTGAATCAACATCAGGTTTGTGCAGTGAGGCGGAGTTGAGCCAGAACATAGACAAAACAAATTAAACCTGGTTGAAATGCTTACCATCGTCCTTGCAATTTCTCGGGCTGTGAAACAAATACTAAAACATAAAAACATGCAGATGAGTTGTAAAAAAAAATTAGTTGGCCTACATTACTGTTAATGATTTTTCATAGTGGAAATTTATTTACCAAACTATCCTGATGCTGTGAACTAATTATAACAGACATACGTAAATACTTTCCATGTGATTAAGAAAATAAAATATATAGGTGGGGCAACGGAAAGGCTCTAAATTCTCGTATTTGCAGAAATAAACGTGTGGCATTTCTTAATGAGAAAAGAAAACGGTTCATGTCTCCAAATATAGTTCACGCAGTTCAAAATAAATTAAAGAAATAGTTGGCTAACTTTGGTTGATTTCAGTCAGTAAAGCAAAAGAACAAACCTTAACTCATGCCACTGGTTAATGTTCGTAGTTCATAAAAAAATAGATTTCATTATGGAAATATGGTTTGCGGAAGAACGAAAAATAAACATACTAGTTTATTTTAATTATGTCAATGATAATATGCATCTTCGTCCTACTTCTGAAGTGTTGGTGTCATTAATTATGACAGCGTTACCCAAATGGCGTGGGATGTGGCTGAGGATCTTCAGCACTTGAAATGCTTCACTAAAAAGCTAATAAAGCATTTGAGGGCTCTTCCAAACACCCAAGCTATAATTTATAAACATACTATTTAGAAAAACAATCCTATACTTAGGATGAACAGCCATTGCAAATAAATTAAATTAATTTTACGGCCTCTTCAGAAAAATGGCCTAATTGCTGCAAAAATTTGTCTAAAAGGTCGTTCTTTTTCACAAGGAATCTCATATTCTCATTGAACGTCTAAGATAACACCTAGTAGGTGATAACAATCATGATTAATTACCTATTTGAACTTGCTGCGCTTCAGTGTACTCCAAGCATACGAGAGAATAAAACATCACAAAACTATACCTATCATTACCTCTGAGCACACTGAAACCTACAAAGAGATATCAATCTCGTAAAATACAACATTAAATACTATAACTCTGAATAAACCGGAATAAAAAAAAATACTGAATGGAAGGTATTATGTAAAAGAAAAATACGCAAAATAATTATTTAAGTATATTAGCAATGCAAGGGAAGTGCCTGTAAACCATTTAAATATTCCATGGAAATTATAGTTCATAATTATGTCTTTGATTTCACCAAAAGTGGCAAATTACACCATTCTAAGAAGGGGAAAAAAATATATGTATACACATATTTATCTGTATACCCTTACAGCCAAATTATAAAGAAACTTCCCTTCAGTACGTGTCGACTACGGAGGATAGATTCTACCTCCTTTATGTATGGGACGTGAAGATAACACTACTCCCTTTGTTTTGCAGTTCAATCTCTCGCTTCTCTAGCTCGGCCGGCCGTGTGAAAATAATTTTCTTGCATAATGAATCTACTCTGTGCACGTGTTATTTACACACTTCACCAATGTGCATGGAGAGGGATTTGATACTCAGTTTCAATTTGCTCACCAACAGTAAATAATTACAAACATCGAGATGTTGATCATTGTTAATAAACTTGGATAACACATCCACAGAACAACTTTAAACCTACACAGTGCTGTTTCATATTTTCTTTCCACCGACGTATACAATTGTATCCACTGCTGTTATTTATGGTCGAGCCGATTGAGTGTGCGTGTGTGTGAGCGTGAGCGCAGCACGTGTTGGCTAGTGACTCACACCAGACGCACTGTTGTCAAGTGTCGTACTGCCCTACGCTACGCATATCTGAGACATGCACCCGACGTTTGGTAGTGTCAATATGAACTGTCCTGCTTTCACTTGTTAAAAGAATGATTTATAAACATTATTGTGTATATATCATGAAATGACACGATGGTTATTATATTTAATAGCATTTAGTTAACAAAACGGAAAACATATTAAAGCTTAATTAAACACTACGTATAATCGTAATATCACAGGCATAAAGGCAGACTACCATATCCAAGGGCACAAGAAATCAGTGCCAAAAAAGTTACGGTGCGCACATGATGAAAAAGAGGTGAGCTAACGACCGGGAGATGGGAAGGGGCATTCAGGCCGGCCGGCTGGCCATCAAGTCGCGCGGAGGAAGGGATAGCAACGTATATTTTTAGAACAAACACGCCGTGTGCGACAGTACAGTTTTTGAGAAACAACTGCAACCATTTGCGGCCATAATAAAATAATGCAGCGCCTTTATCTGCTATTTTCTTTGAATAAAAATTTTTTAAGCAATTTTTTTTAATTTTCTAGTGTTCCTGGAAAAAGGGTTGTTACTTCGAGAGGGTTGTTACTCCCAAAGTTGTATAATCGAGAGTTGACTGTATTTTTGTAAGTTTTGCCTGTTATTCTCGGGCTCTAAGCTTAATTACTGTATTTTAATTACTAATAAGTGACAGACCTCTGTCTGAATATTCTTAGGTTTTATAAAAAAGTGACAAAACAATTTGTGTTGAAGATGTCATGCCTCGAATATGTTTAAATGGATCAATAATCCAATACTTACTATAAAGCATTGCTTATCTGACATAAATGGGCCATCAGATCATTGGAGATCAAAGTAAAAATCTATTAAATGTTAACCTGTGTCCTTTTTTACAACAAAACATCAGACATTGGTCAGGAGTAACAAAAAATAGAATTCACACATGCTAGCAACTTCAGGAGGTTTTTCCAATTGATACTTTATTTCTGTTACGGGGCATAGAGTAATACCGAACATTGGGTAACCGAAAGTCAGGTAAACAAAATTATAAGTATTTACTGTAATTACAATTTTTGAAAGTATAACACAGTAGAAGTCGATTATAGAGTGTATTAAGTTATACCGTAGTAATTTTATGCCCATAATGTGTACATAAAAGGAATGGTGACACCCGGTATACTGCAAAAACATTTTCCTGCATGTGTCATGTCCCCCAACACGAGTGTTGTAATGGTCTTCTACTGTATTTGTACATGTATCTTTTAATTTTTCTTGAAAATTTCCGTTTTGTATTGGAAAACCTGGAAAAGTCAGGGAATTTTGTTACCCTTCTTTGCTGGACACCCTGGCAATACAAAAATGCCAAAACTAACATGCCGGATAACGCACGTGAGTGCAAGTTATCGGCCATCAGGGCATATTGGAGTCAACAAAAAAACAAACAAACATTAATAATTCCTCAACCTACACATGAACAGAAACACTAAAAAACATTTATATCCAAAAATAATTTGAAAAGATGGTGTCCGAAACAATAATTTAGAAAATATATGTTGCAATGACTATACTACGTACTAAGTGTGATGGCAGCTTTGCTCGGCACGAGTAAATAGGCACCGACTATAACAGGTTAAAATGGAGCATTCAAGAATTATATGGCGGTTAAAGACTTCAGTGTTAGCTGAACCTGAAGACAAGAAGAAGTGGGCAACTGCCATGTCAGTGGCTCACAACGCATACACCAGTAAACCTTACCACAGCTTACAAATGTTCACGCATGATGAAAAGGAGGAAGTGGAAAACAAGAGAAGGAGACAAATACAGAGAAAAGCAATGAGATTGTGAACCGAGCCAATGACAACAGGAGTTGATTATATTCTGCTAAGTCTCATTACACGCAACTGTCGCCGATAATAAAGGCACCAGACTGTGACGTGCACTGGCACGTAGCACTTAACTTGGCCTCTTATCATACTGTAATTTCAATTTTTTTTGTCTTAATTAATGTTTTTGTTTTTTTTTTGTTTATAACCAATTAAGTAGGCCAACTTAACCAGGTATAAGGGTGTATACGGCGGGATCCAACCTATTAATTGGGGATGCGAGTAGAGAAATTTACATTAAAATTTTCTTTTTAATTTTAAATTTAACTGTAAAGCAAGAGAAAAGTATAGAATTTTACGTGTCAATTTTATTGGATTTATATCGTGTTTGGACTCATTTGAAAGCTAATTTAATTTCAAGCAACTTTTCTAAGTAAACTTTTCTGATTTTTTTGCCTTGTTTAGATTTTTTTAAATTTCAAGTAGCTTATTAGCTTGCTTCTCCTGGAATAGGATTTATGTGGCAGGCTAGTCGTAGTTCTCTTGCTTGGAAGCACGTACCGAGAAGTGCTAACTTTTAAAGTTTCAAATAAGCTCTGAGCTAGCCTGTGCTTTAGATAGATTTATCTGGCAGGCAGGTCAGAGTTCACTCGCTTGGAGGCACGAACATGGACGTGCTGGAATGCGGGGACTCTGCAGGGCGTTTCTCGATCAACGTGAGTGGTAGTGTCGTGCGCAACAACACTGAAAAGGTTGTGATCCGCGACAGATTGAGAACGCTGCACATCCCCAATTAATAAACTAATGAATATTTAGCTGGGATTATGAAATGAAATGCTTTGTAAATTTATCAGAATCTATGTTACATACAATTTTTTAGGTTATAAACGTAAATTAACCAGCTTTTTAGGCAAGTTGGATCCTGATGTATCCCTCCGCCGCTCGGCCGAGTGAGTCCGGGTGTTCGCCCAGGAAGTTCAGTGGTGTTTCATCGGAGCTCGTGACCGGTCGCCGGGAGATGGCCGGCTAAGTTTACTTATTTGAGTTTGTAATCAGTGAGTTGTGTTTCATCGGAGCTCGTGGCCGTTCGCGGAAAGATGGCCGGCTAAGTTTTTTTGTTTATTTGAGTTTGTAATCAGTCAGCAGTTGTGTTTCATCGGAGCTCGTGACCGGTCGCCGGGAGATGGCCGGCTAAGTTTTTCTTGTTTATAATCGGTCAGTAGGAGTTGTGATCCATCGGAGCTCGTGGACGGTCACCGGGAGATGGCCGGTTGAGTGTTAATATTAGTTGGGGCGTCATGGCGGCAGGAAGAGGACGTGTTAAACGTGGTAGAGGGGCTGTGAAGCCTAGAGGGCGGATTCGGGAGTAAAGTGGGCGGTATTGCCTGCGATGCTTTGTTGTTCATCATGTTTCTTTAGCTAGTTAGGATATCTAAGTAGTATTTGCCTGGGCGAACACTCTAGACTACATCAAGTTGAGCACTTGCATCACCCTTTAATGTTTACATTTCGAAGTGGAAAAGGTAACTGGAATGAGTTTAAGTGGTTAAGCATTGAGTGTTCAATGTGCAAGTGAACCATTAAATAAAAAAAAAAAAACTAAACGGAAACTTTTTTTTCTTCTTTTTTTTATATGCCCACTTAAATGTTTTCTCTCTGAGCGGACACCGTTTGAAATACTTCAGGCTATCCGGGCAAGTAAAACAACAGGGAAGTATTTCTAATTTCTAAAGGACTTGTCAAAGTCATCGCTCGCCGAAATCAGCTGCCGCCGGTAATGGAAGGTAGCTGCAAGGAATAAACAACACCATAACGTAGACGT
>PNEQ01001045.1:8611-23555 GCA_003012365.1 Medauroidea extradentata | reverse complement strand
TTATTTTTCCGTTAAATGCTACGGGAGTCGGGCAATTCGCTCGAGAGAAGGCACTCGGAATCTCGATTTTCTCATTTTTTGGGGACAAGGGTCGGTCATATCTACCGCTCAACAGTGTGACGTCTGGTTACTGATATCAATTTATATTTACATTATTACGTTAATTAATTTCCCGCAAAATGCTACGGAAGTCGGGGCCTAGAGACACTTTGTCGAAAAAATGCAATTTTAAAATTTTCTGTATTAGGTCTGGGGGTTGGGGGGGGGGCGGGGCAAAATAAGCCGCTATCTAATTTACGAAGGTAGCGATTTTACGAATGTGATGAGAGGAACCGTGAGTATTCGTAAAATCGGGGGTCTAGTGTAATTTTAATTTGAGAAGTACTGGAGTGCAAACATATTGTTGAGGACTTTTAAAAGGGCACCAGTACCTACCACAGCATAATGCAAATTAACATTTTTTATAGAAAAATAGAGATGCACACATTACATGGGTGTTTACATTACATATATTAAAATATGGTTGTGAATGTGTAAATAAGTATGAGTAATCAATAAATCAAGGTACAAAACAAGAAACTGTACACAAAATTGTAATACAACAAAACTGTACATAAATTATTCAGCAATCAAAAGGATCTGTTCCAAAATGCTACCCCAAGTTTACATCCACAATGAAAGCCAAAAATAATTGTTAAAATAAGGAAGAAGGGGATAAAAAATAATTTCATCCCCTTCATATACATGCACAAGCATCCACACACTGACCATGACATACATGTGGAAGCCAAGCTTCACAAAACAGACTACAGTAATATGACTGGATCTACTTCGCAGCGCAGAGCAGGTGATATGCAGTGATTGAACTCTGTGCCATACACACAAACACACACAAGTGTTAGGGTGGTAGTACAGAAAATCTAACACACAACACACACTGCAATACTGGACAGATGCATGCTTCAGGTGGGTTAATGCTGAAACTTTTAAAAAGTACTTTTACATATTTTTTCTTTCTTTTACCTCTGTGGCCTACAAATTAATGGTAGCAACATAACCTCTACTGCTGGATTGCCGAAAAATTCATTTTTAAGTAACTTTTAATTGCAACTTCTTGCATTTTGCCACATGTGTAATTTGCAATTGAAATTCTTGAGGACATTGCAAAATTTACATACTCATTGGAACTGTGGACATAGAATCAAGGTTTTACTGTAAAATTTCAAATCTTCTCCATCCCATATCCTTGTCCAAATACATGGTACAACTAGTCACCCACACCACACCTTCATCCTTCAAATCATAACTCATCGATACACCATCACCCAGCAAAATACAACCAAGGTTTTCCCACACCTGATTTTTGCATTGTAAAACGTGCAGTGGCATAGACACAAGTTGGCACATGATGAGGTGATTCTGGACACCAGATATTTCAAACTACTGTCCGGAGAATAATGAAAAACTCTACCTGATTACTGATACTATATTAAAATGCTGTTGGTACTACACTGACTGGAAATCTAAAGAGAACATTAACCTTTTAATGAAGTCAACATATGGGGATAAGTTGGGCACAATCTCCTCCAATGTGTCTTCCATTTCCTGGCTGCTCAAATATTCAGCCAGGCACCTCCAGAACAGAGCATTCTCTAGAGTGAGATCTTCAACAGGAATCAACTTATCCTTCTGGATGAACTTCAATGTATCAAGGGCATCTCTCAGATGCTCATTCCTAAATACATAAAACAACACTAGGTTACCAGAAAAAAAAAAAAAAAAAAGAAGTCACAAGAACATAAGCAAAGTTGATGTTTAAAAGGAGAGAACACACCACGTGTAAGTTACAGACATACGAAAGCACATAAAAAATTAATAGGGGTTCGCAAACAGTTGTTTTAGTGTTTCAAATAGTTTTTGAAAGAATATAAGGTTCTTCAAATAGTTTCTCAATTCTGCATTTGTCAGTGTTAAAATTGCTAATTGTTAAATTTTGCATTTACAAATACAAATATTTACATTGCTTTAATAATCAAACTATCAAAATTTAGTTGTTTTACTTGATAACCTTGAAAAGTCTTAAAACCAACATGCCTGTTACTTTATACCAGGACTTGCAGCCATGTACTGATTTTTCTTTTCAGTAACTATCCCATTGTCATTTCATTACCCTCACAATTTGTGTATTTATGTTATTTAACGAAACAACTTTCGTAAAAAAAAAAAACCAATGTGAACCTAACCTCAATAGGTAATGTATGTGTATACTTTAGCTTAACACATGTTAACTCGAAATGTTATTCACTGTCTACACATCCACAGACATTCAAAAATGTTTATCATTACTGTAACGTAGACACAAACAACTACTGATATTTATAAGCAGATTGGCCATTTTACGACATCAGTTTTTCCTGCCATAATGTGCAATTTACGCACCCACGTTGCACATTTTATGAGTAAAAGAACTGAAGTTTCATGCGAATTGTACATTTTGTTTATCAAATTGGTGTCAAATAAAAACAGGCAAAAGTTCTCGACATAATTATTTGAAGAGCAAATGTGAGATGTAAAAATAATAAACCCAATATAAATGTCATGGCATCAAAAAGTCATGCAAGAGTCAATTCCGCCAACGAACTATGCTTATTGAAACTATTTTCATGTGCACGCATAAAAATTTAGCTATAATGATTCTTTATAGTTAATGCTTATAAGTAAATACAGCAGAACCCTGATTTTATAAGGACTGGAATTTATGAGGCGAGATTTTACGAGGTCATTCTCCGACACTGTGAGGCCTAACCCAAATTTTATGAGTACTGTACTGGATTTTAAGAGCCAGTGATCTTACGAGGTAATTTTCTGTCACCATGAAGCCTCGTAAAAATATGGGTTCTACTGCACAGCCATGTTATTCACATAAATTTTTATGTAGGAAATTGCTTAAAATCCACTCTTCGAAAATGCTTGAATTATTCAGAATTTGTGAACCTGGTATTCATTTTTTGAACATGAATAAAAATTTAAAAACAAAATGTTTGCACACCCCTAAATATATAGGATCTGCCTTTCTGGCTACTGAAAATACTGTATGTGCAAATGGTTAAAAATTCAAGTATTTTTTATGAGCCCGCAAAATTTCCTTGACTCACTGATCTATGAAAATAAATCCCATTTCTTAAGAGTGTTGTTGAGTTCTTTAAAATCTTTATGCATAAAAACACAGTTTCTGTGAGTCCTAAAAAAACTAACAACGGCTTTTTTGCAATAATATCTAGAAATACAGTGCACATGATACAAAACTACCAAGACATGAACGGAAATTCATGCACACATTCTAGCAATAGAATGCCATGTCACAACTTTTATTGCAGCCAAAATAATATAACTAAATTACATGTTCATAAACACTGCATCACTTACTTGAATAATGTCTTAAGTACCAATTCTCCTAAATCAATGTTATTTTCGAGAAAAAGTGCATGAAGCAAGTCCAGATATTTTCCTTCCATAGAAGACAGCCAACTGGGCAGGAAATTATTAGATACAAAATTTCGCACCACGTCTGCAACAAAATAAAGAGCACTGTGTAATAATTCAGAAACGTATACAGACTGCCCTAAATATAGTATTACAAATAAAATGTTACACTTCAAGTTTCTTAAGTACTATATGTGTAATCAATGTAAATAAATTAAGAATTGAATACATTTACTATCCATTGCAGCAACATTTATTCAGTGCATTTTGACTAGCATGTTTAAGACAACTTTAATAGACGTTGCAACACGCTAGTCACACCTGGTAAAATTGCTTAAGCTGCCTGCCAAACCAATGATTTCAAACTTAACTGCCTCCTGCCACACAATCCAGTTCTTGGCAAGTTTATCCAACATCCATTCCTTTTCTTGCACACACACTATAGGTAGCAATTTTCTGCTGTCCAAGTTTTAGTAATTATGATTAAACAATATATAAAATTATTCGTTTCGTACAATTTCAGATATAGAATATCAAAATTATTTTTTGTCACAGGTTATATACATTTACAGTACACAGCTTCATTATATCAAAACACAGTAAACCCTCGATCTAACGACATTGCACGGTGCCAGGTAATTGTGTCGTTAGATCGCTGATGTCGTTAGTCCCGAGGTAACTAAATTTGACCCCTTCCCCCCCCAAAAAAAATAAATAAAAAAATTTAATGTTTTTTTCTTTCTAAAATTTATGTATAATTACCAACTTTAAAAAAGTTTTCCTTGAAATTATATTTTAAAAAGGTGTTTTTAAAATAAAATAGTATCCCACAATCCCCCACCGTGACATGCGTGGCAGAGCGGCGCACTCAATCGGGTTGTGTAGGATTGGGGGGGTGGGGGGAAAGAATGGCCGGTAACTTGCCTTCGGGCAGCTTGTGTGCGCGTGATTCATCCTACTTGTCTCGCGCGAAGCACATTCAGACCACAGCAGAACAACTCTTATTATTTACGAGAATGTATACGGCAACAATTTTAAAACCTTTCAGTACAGCCATTGAGTTTTTTTTTTATTGTGCAAGAACTGTTACAGCCTGTCGCTATTATAAGCATTTACGCGATACTAATAAAAGTGCGTATTAAAGAACAAACATTTAAAAAAAGGTCTGTATTTTTTAAAAACTCGAACGTCTATTATGAACGCTAATTTAGAGCCACTCTAAAGGGCAAAAAAGTACTTATCAAGGTGCTGTCACGTATTAAATAACGACTGAATTACTCGTCGCTGAAGTTGTAGGCCTATTGGAAAAATCACGAAACTATGCACAATGCACCAGTTTAATGCTCTGTACTGTGAACAGAGATGAAATGGCTCTCTGTGTCCTGGGTGCAGTCGCTCTTATTGCTCCACTGCCGAGCAAGCATAAAACAAAAACCTTATCAGCCCACACACCGCACTGTTGTGTTTGTGTCGTAGGCCGCTTTTACGCCGCAGCGCTTTCATAACCACATGACGAGTGATCAATAATACAGCGAAAGTTGTCAAAGTCAAGCCGAGCTCAATTCTGCAGCTAGAGAAAAAAAGATGAGATAACGTGGATTTTTTTTCTTTTACGGACTGAATGCAATGTTGGTCCTTTTTTTTCCCGTGCTGTAACGTGGGCGGAAAAAAAAAAATGTGTTGTCTCTTCAACACCCATCCCCCTGGACTATCACAAGACACAGAAACATGGGAGAGTGTTGCCACTGGGAGAGGAAAAACAAACACGTGACTCAGCTTTGTGGCGAGACAGGATGATAGTTGCACGTGACTATCAGACAGTCTGCAGTTCATGCGCATGCGCACAAGCACAATCTGGCTTGTTTGAGGGGAAGGGGGTTAATGTTTATTGGCTGGCGTGGACAGTCGGCCGGGATTGTATCTATGTTTAGCGGCGTGTTTCTACAGCACAGCAGTCACAAAGGAAATTACAACATGAAAGATTTTCCTTAAATTTTCAATTTTTCGACACGAATTTTTCACGGTTCCTCAAAAAAGGTTGTAAATTACCATTGCTATGTCACGTCACGTATCGAACTGCATAGCTGAGATAAGGACACAATGAGGAGTGTGAGAGGAAAGTTCAGGCAGGAGGGAGCGTGGAGAAGTGAGGGGGAGTAGGAGGAGATAAGGCAGCGTTAGTCATCACGTCTCACATATGTCGGTGTTACGTGGGCGGCCTACGCACCCGGCACGCGCTTCAACTATATTCCAGCAGAAGTTTATAGCATTTTTAAACAGTTTTTTTTTGTTTCACAGCTGCATATCACTAATTTATGATAACTGCATTATATTATTGTTTAATGTACGCAGCATAATTATTTTTAATTAGCATTTTACTGCGATCTATTTCACTTTGGTTAGCTTTGATAAATTTTTTAAATATTAATTTTTCCACGGTTTCTGGAAATTATGTCATTTAGATCGCCGATGTCGTTAGATCGGGGGTTTACTGTACATATACTGTACAGTATTTAATCTATATTTTAGATTTACTTTAGTTGGTGACAGTACCATGTTTCAAGATTTATAATAAATCACTGGACGCTACCATACTTACATGCATGATTACCAAATTTTTGACCAGATTTTTGGCCCAAAAATATGCTGCAGTTATAATTATAGACTTCAAATTTTTTTCCCTTAAGATTTATTTTGGCAAAAAACAAAATGTAAATATATAATATGCACATTTTTTTGGATTTACTCAACTATAGCGTGACCTTTTCTCCAAAAATAAAGGCCAAGACTAGTGGGTTGCATGGTAAACATGAAAAAAGATCAAGGAAACTCTTTAGTCCATTCACTAATCACTATGCTGCCTGTTGAAAAAGACAGGTATACACCTTATGCTGAATTTTTAAAATTCTTTAAGTCACTCAAAATAAAGGTGTCTCCATTATGCAAATAAATACAGTAGGTAAGTAAAAAGTTTCTGTGTAATGGTCGTCCACTTTCTTCTTCTGAGGTTGCTATGAAATGTAAGCAGTCACACAAAACTAACATTGAATTCAGTGACAGTTATACTGTGTCAATGTAAAACAACTCTTTGACATGCGAGTACTTTTCCATTTCCTACTCCATACGACTCACTTGTTTTTAGTATTTGTGTGCAGTTCATCTTTGTGTTGGTTCCACCTACTAGTCAACTCTCGATTATACGACCCAGGGAATAACGACCCTCTCGAAGTAACAACCCTTTTTCCAGGCACCGTGGGGAAAAAAAAAATTTAATTCAAAGAAAATAGCAGAAAAAGGCGTTGCATTTATTATGGCCGCAAATGGTTGCAGTTATTTCTCGAAAACTGTACTGCAGCATACTGCGTGTTTGTTCTAAAAATATACGTTGCTGACCCTTTCTCCCTTTCCCACGCAACGTGGGCCAACTGGCTGTCCCGAATGCCCCTTCCCATCCCCCGGCCGGTCAGTAACCTGCCCGCCTCTTTCCCACCACTGGCCAACCACTCCAATAAGGCAGTTCGCTCACCTCTTCATCATGTGCGCGCCATAACTCTTTTTCCACCGATTTCTCGTGCCCTTGGATACGGTAGTCTGTCCTTGTGCCTGTGATATTATGATTATATGTAGTGTTTATTTAAGCTTTATTACATTTTCCGTTTTGTTAACTAAATGCTATTAAATATAATTACCACCATGTCATTTAATGATACATTCACAGTAATGTTTATAAATCATTCTTTTAACAAGTGAAAGCAGGACAGTTCATAATTGACAGTACCAAACATCGGGTGCATCTATCAGATATGCATGGCGTAGGGCAGTACGACACTTGACAACAGCACCTCTGGTGTGAGTCGCTAGCCCACATGTGCGCTCCCGCCCACACACACGCATGCACACGCAATCGGCTCGACCGTAAATAACAGCGGTGGATACGCTTGTGTACGTCAGTGAAAAGAAAATGTAAAGCAGCATTGTGTAGGTTTAAAGATTTTCTGTGAATGTGTTACCCAAGTTTATTAACAATAATCAATATTTTGATGTTTGTAATTGTTTACTGTTGGTGAGTAAAGTGAAACTGAGTTTCAAATCCCTCTCCATGCACATTGGTGAAGAGTGTAAATAAATTGTGCACAGACTAGATTCATTATACAAGCAGATTATTTTCACACAGCCGATCAGCTGGCTGAGCTAGAGAAGCAAAAGAACTGTAAAACAAACGGAGTAGTGTTATCACCACGTCCCATCTACTGAGTGAGCGTCAAGAGCTGTGACTAGGTAGTGGTCAAAAGTGGCACAAGTAACATAGGTTAGACACGTTGTGTATGTTGTTTATGAACTAACCAGTTTCCAGATAGGTCCTTGCGCACACAAATTATTATACACGTGTGTGCAGCCGCTCGCTGCCAAGATAAGGTCCCAGGACGCAAACAGTTTTATCAAAACTTATGTTCTGCCAACTAAAATTACCGTTGCCAGCCAAGTTTGTGCCTAATGTTCCGAAGGAAAATTTTAGATGTCAACCAAGACATACATTCATTCAGAATGTATGTGCCTAATTAAATAAATAACAATTTCAATCTACAACATTGCGATAGTACCTTGTAAATAGTTTCGAAACGCTGACATTGCTGGCACTTTATTTACGTAGCCAACCATGTTCATGTTTCATTATCATATATTACTACTTCAATAAACTTTATTGCAGCTTTCTTGCAAATAACTTCCAAAAACTGTCGCTGCGGGCGCAAGAATCTATATTGCCAGCGAAATTTTTGCTTAATTTTGAGCCAAAGAAAGGTCATATATCCGCTTCCAGTGTATCAATTTATCCAAAATACTTCACTCTACTGAAAAATATTACTATTTCAATAAACTTTGTTGCGGTTTTCTTGAAAAAAAAAAGTCACAAAATGGACGTTGCGGGCGCAAGAATTTATGTTATCGGCAACGCTTGTGATTTATATTGAAGTAAACAAAGGTCGTAGATCCACATCAATGGTATACTTTTAAAAATAAAGCGTTTGCTTTTAATAATAAATGTGTATAATTTTATACAAACTTGTAATTTTTGCGCCAAAGACGAGTGAATGCCGTATCAATGATAAAAACTGGTAAATGTCGACATTTTGAAGGTAGCGGATCTCCCAAAAATTTGTCAAAATTCTAATAACGACCCCTCCAAAATGACCCTATTCCCAGGAACCGAGAAGGGTCATTAAATCGGGAGGTGACTGTACTTATCATCCACGCAAAATATTCTCTCAGCTGCTCTTTTATTGTGTTCTGGTGCATACATCAAAACTTCAAACCTAAAGTTCATCCTGCATACTTCTTTTCCCATTTCCAGCTTTAAAATAAACATGCTAATTATACATGTAGTACATGTTTGCATAAAAACACACTTATTAAAATTAAAAATACAGGTGACCAACTGAAAACCACAAACAACATGGAGAGGTATACAAGGATGGGCAAGGGAGCTAACAAATAACAAGTAAGTAGCACGTAGTGAAAACAACACGGAACAAGGGTGAGCAAGGATGTGACAACAGAGGGTGTGACAAAGTCAAAGTCTTCTCCCCTACACATACACACACCTTTCAATATGGCTCACGGAATACTGCACAGCTCCCACCTTCCAGCAGTTGGAGGCCAGCTGGTGCGGCAACAGCAAACTTAACGGAGAACTAAAATTACTGTAGTCTGAAATTACAGTAGTTAGTTGTTGTGGAATCAGCTGGCTTTTGCACTAGCCTGACGACGCCCAACAATATTTCACTCAAATTTCTTATAAAAACAAGTTTGCATGGTTCATACTGTTAAAATATGGTATTCATCAATCTTCTGAACAAACAAATAAGAATTATGTAATCAGTGAGATTGCATATCACACACTGTAATTAAGTTAAATGTTTAACTTTGAATGACTTTAAATTAAATTTAATGTTAGTTTGAAATGTAGCAGATGAAACTTGATAAATAGTGTATATTACGAACTGAAACATAATTTTTAATAAACTTGAATTTTTATGTTAGCTCACCAGATCTATCTTTAAGTCCATCACTAAGCAACTGCACTCGCTGCTTTATACTGAGAGCACGCAGTTTTATGGTAGATACTTTAGCAAATGCCTGGCGTCTCACTCCATCCTTCACATCTCGGGTTCGCTGAATAATGTATGGGACAGTAATGTTGGACTTGGCAATGATGCGTAAAACTGCACGACGCACTTCCATGCTGGGATCATTCTCCATGTGGTACAACAGCTCTGTAACAACAACAAGAACTCTGTAGGTTTGTTTGGGCACCCCGAGATTTCTACTACGTACTTTATTCCTGCTTTTTTTTACAACTTTTGATTTTCGGAGTTCGTTTTACCAGAAGTGTTTTTTTGGTAGACAGTTCGGGCGCGAGGAGGACAGCTCACGATCTCGGAAAGGGCATGCTCTTTCTGCTCCTACTTTTGACGAAGAGCAGAGTAGCAGTGAGATTTATAGCAGACAAAAAGCGTTCCAAGTATGGTGTTATTTTTCTGTTGGGCGATACCTATCCAAAATGTTTGGTTATGTACTGAGGACTGCTCGTCAGAATATAAAAACTAATACAAAAGCAAAATTCACCATTAGTATACCCTACATATATTATTAGCAAATGCTTTTATAACAATAAAGTTTCTACAATTAATAAATACATTTGCATTTAGTATTTAAAAGCAATTTTAATGTATTTTCGTCAGTCATGCTTTCTATTTAATTTTAAATTAATATACACTATCATTATTTTCCAACTATTTTGGTAACATACCATCTATAATAAATAAATAAATAGCTTTTTTTAGTATTGCCATTACGTACCATATCATATGTTAGACCTCAATTTAAAAGTTAATAATGAGGTGGTATTTTCTCTTGAGGTTAGAGTAAGCCTTCCTTTATGTGGTAGTAATTATTGAAAAATTGATACTTTTTAAATTTGATACACATTAAAGTACAGTAGTAAAAAAGATCACAATTTTAAGAAAAATAAATTATATATCCAAATGTTTCCAAGCAAGTAAAATAATACATCAACAATCACAAATTTTCACGTTTCATCAGCTGTTGTTTATTAAACAACGATTACGGCATTTGATCGGTTGCAGAAAAGAGTAGTGTACTTTCTGCTCTTTCTTGCTATATTTCTACTACTAAGAAATCTCAACCAACTCTCGAGAGCAGAAAGCTCAGGTCGCTAGAACAAACCTTGTAATTTAAATTCATCAAAACTTACACAGGACGTTAAAAGTCACCTCTGAAACTATTGTGTGGTATATCACAATATTTAAAATCTGTATCAAAAATCAAAAGAACCTAATACCTATGGAACTAGCAATTTTTGTGAGTAACCTTTAATTTACATTCACGTTACACTTTCATTTTTAAAACCAAGCAACTTGTATACTGCCACTCAAAAATAATTTTTCTTTTGAAGCATTTAGTGCCCACATTCATTTCAACTATTCTATAATACGGACAACTGCAAGTTATTTTTAAAAAATTTACTGAATCTTGGTACACATAAAATTGTAATGCTATACCCAAAAATTTTAAATTTTGAACAAAGCTGCTTAAAAAGTCAATCCTCTGGACTTCAATCACAATTTTTACAAATTGGTTTATATAAAAATTCATTAAATTAACAAATTTTCCACAATTTCTTTTTAACAACATATTTTCAGTGAATCAATGTCTAATTTACCAATACAGGAGTCAAGATTTTAGGAAGACAAATTTTCATCTGGAAATGCCATGAATTGCATAAAACAATTGCAGCAAACCATATAATGTGAATGTTTAAAAAATTTGTGACTAGAAAATCTCATTAAAAGGACATTTGAATCCATCCTTATGAAGTACAATTTGCCCAACTGTAACATTTGCAACCATGTGTTTGATGATAAATTCAAGGAAAAAAATGTATTACACTCACAGTCTCATCTTTCTGGCCACTAGGAACTAAAATTGTTGAAACTGCACAGTAAGTGAATTATGTAAAAATTATAGACCTATTGGCAGCACTGGCACAAAACAATTAGTAAGAGCCAGCAGAAAAACTTAATCATTACTAATAATAAAAAACTATCTTACAAGGATATTACAAAACTTTCTACTCGCAGTACACATACGTATGTACTGTCTGAACTGAATTCTCACGCATTCACAAAAATGTACAAGAATAGTGCCCTGGTCACACTTTTGCTATGCATGGAAGCAATAAAATGATGCAGCCTGACTTCAGACAGTGCAACCAAGTCGATTAGATTGAAAAGGTTAAAATCTTGTTTATTTTAACATTTATTGTGCCCTCAAACAGCTATCAAGACAATGATAAGAGGTACACCGTACAAATAACAAATACCAACAAATGTGTTAAAATTCACAGTTAAATCATATGGACATTGATAAATTTTAAGCTAATGTCAGAAAATACAGAAAATGCAAACTATTCACAAGCACAGTATTTCATTCCCTCAAACATGGGCCCATTGCATCAAAAATGGATTCAGTTAAATGTACTTAAATATTAAATTTAACACAAGGGAAAATGATTTTAAACATAATTTTTAAATATATATGCATTATTTATTAGTTAAAAGTGGTGAAAATAGCAGACGGAATGGTCTCTGATGAAAAAGACTTTTGATTGGTCCATGTCACAAGCCAGTTCTAGAATGTAAACAATACTGTTTGCCATGCTTTAACGTGTAATGGACGATTTTGTAATTAACAATGGCTGTAGCTGAGAGATATGTGAAAGCTCAGTCAGACAATCTACTTAAAGTTGATATTTTCATGGTTTGGGAGTACGTATTTAAAAAGAAATAGCTTTAATATTCCGTAAATAAAAGGTACCAAGGCTAAAAGGTAAGTTTCAAAATAAGTAGGCTTATACTGCTGAAGTGTAAATGGTTTCCAACGCATTTGAAGACTTTTATAAAGATTAAATTGGAACATTTTTATTAAGGCAAAATAAGCATTAATACACAAAACCTTGTTAAGACAGCATGATAGAGGTGAAGTCTGGTTAGTCCTGTGTTGATACGTATGTAACACAGTACGCTTTAACTTAAATGTGTTGTTTGCTGATAAACACCCACAGAAAGGTACCTATTACTTGGAGAGGTTCAAAATTCTTTTATAAGCTCTACATTTTTGTCAGTCTTGATAAATATTGTATAAGCTTCTAACTTGAGCCTACTTGCTTTCTTAGGCCTATACAATTTATCATAGAACCACACTGAAATTCATCATAACCTGCACATGAATAGCCCAATCTATTTTATAACAGTAATTATGCCTACATATTCATATGTAGGTTAGAAGCAGAATGCTTACAGATGGAGTCAAGTAAACGCTTCAAGTTTGACTTTACTAACTTTTTTAGCATAACATAGGGGTAAACAAAAAACACAGTATTTGTTTTGCAATAAATACTGTCAAAACCAATAATTTAGACCAACTTAAGCCAAACGTAAAACAACCATGCATTCGGCCCTAGGTTACAGCATTACTTGTTTCAAATTAAACTTGCGACTACAAAGTTTAAGCAAACTCATATTATTTTTAGTCTTTTTTTGTAAAGTATGCCATATTAACAACACGACAGCATTTGGTTCACTGTAGCCGTAGTGATATGTACATCATAAATTTTAACATGTAACAAATAGTTATGGTGGATCAGATAGTGTGGATAATGGTGTAATCTCTGATCACAAGGTCAACCAATCACACGTAAGCTAAAATGATCTACACAGCAATATAAAGTGCACGTCACAGTAACATTGACGTCTCAGCATGCTGCTGTAAACCATCTCCATCGCCAACTTTTCTTCTCTATTTTTTTTTTGGATGGAAAAAATAATAGTTTGCCGGCAGAATTCACACTTGTGTTTGTACAATGAGGTACAAAACACAATTTATTATTAAATATTTTGACAAAATTTTAACTCTCCAGTACCATCAACCTAAGCGTCGTCTAACATTGTCCTGTGTTGTCACTGCGCTCGGATGGCTTGTGACATCAGACGGCGGCCATGTTGTGACGTATTGTTTTAGCTGCAGTTTGAAATGGGTAATTTTCAAATGACAAATTATGTGCAACTGATCACAAAATTAAAAATGAAAAGGTTAGGACTGCTTATTTTACCAAGCTGCTCCTACTTAATTACTACTTACTGAAAATTGCTTGAGGGGTCCATTCACCTTGCTCAAAGTATAACTTAATATTTTACTTTGACATTACACTAGTATGCAATAAACATCAGACTATGTTCGCAATAGCAGACTGTCACTATAAAGATGTTGCTTCAAGAGAATAAAAAAAGCTAATAGCAGTGTAAAGAATATACATAATTTTTGAACTGTAATCAACATGTGGATGGATACATTACAATATTTATACCATCAATTCTTTTTCTTAAAATATTAAACATTTTCCAGTGACAAAATTCATACATTTACCTATAGTAATTTTATATTCCAAGATTTGCAAAATGTTCAGTAACTGATATAATCACCAAAAATGCCTCAATAGTAATCATTATAAAACAAAAAACCATGGCCAATGAACATATTCTGGCCAATGCATGATTGTAAATCTTCCTGCTCCTCTCCACTCAGACTTCACAACTATGAAGTAGTATAAAACATTTCCATCTGCTATAAATACCCGCTCTACCAGTACATATTATCAATTTAGGCCCGGTTTTACCACCTCCGGCTAAATCTTCCAGCTTGGTAGCTTCCAGTTAAGCAAACCTCCGGTCAAGTCTTCAAAAGTGTTTTACCAACAATATTTAGCTGGCAGTTACGTAGCCGACAGCCTATCAGTAAGCCTAGTTCTATACTGTGTGTATTGGTAATGAAAGTAACCAGGATTTGGTAATATTAATTTTTCAGGCGTTGTAAGGGAAACACTTTCGATAGGCATTTGTTATTGTTTCTTGCTTGTGCGAGCGAAGAGAGGAATGGGCGAAAATAGCCTATTATTATTTATATTTAAAAATGATTATTTGATGGGTTTAACGCACGAGTCGAGGGAGTGTTACTTGAATAAGCGATATTGCAAAGATATATTGTGTAGGATATTAAGTGGTGGATAGATTAAGTTCAGTGATGCTATCGTATTTATTGCTGTCGAGGCACATGTTGCAAAATTGTGGTTAGGAATGGTTCGTGTGAGATAAATAGTAAATGTATGCCTTGTTTTCCCGGTCATAGGTTGCTTCTATTAATAATACTTTTGAATTTGTCACGGCTGTGATATATTTGTCGAAATAGTTTGTTCATGCATATCATGCTTATGTACATATAAGGTTAAAGTCTCTGAAATTTTTTTCTTGTGTGTGCACAGCATTGTCGTATACATTAACATAAGATTAGTTTTACTTATGTTACGTTTTTAGAACAATGCTTGTGT
>PNEQ01001044.1:68366-81601 GCA_003012365.1 Medauroidea extradentata | reverse complement strand
TCTCGATAAAATTGCCTGGATAAAACATACAAGGCCTGTAAGTGTACTTTCACAAGCAATCATTATTACTAATTCAAAATATCGAAATATAAGTAACGTCTGATTGGAATGCGATAAAAAATTATTATGACAATATAGTACTGAAAAAATCACATACGTAATTAACTAGGTAACAACAATATTCAGTTCTGGCACACAATATATTTTTGAAAACAACACATTTCAATACAACAATCAATCTGATCAATCTAAATGTGGTTTCTGCCAAATCAAAGAGCTGAACCGATGTAGACATTACAAAAAAACTCTCATAACTTATAAAGTGGAACTATGTTAATGATTGCTGGCCTGAAATTTAAATCTGGCTAAATATATAGACACATGCTTATTTGCGCTACATCATCTGGTAAAAAGTTAACAAAAATACTGAGTTTTCAAATAATACAATTATCTAAAAATACAACACAAGCTTTTAAACATATTAGCGTAAAGCCATGTTCGGTAGTTTCTGTATTGGTGCAAAAACTTATTTTAACCGTACGTTTTGTAAAACAGAGTTTGCCTTGTAATTTACTTCTTTACAGATTCGCCAAACATAGCAGGAAATCAACACATATACTGTAACTCACACCAAGGCGAACGCATCTACACTAATCAGCAGATCACGTTTCCGATTCTCACGGTTTGTTTGCTTGTCCGTACGCCAGTCTATGAGTCATCTGCAGGAGACTGGCGCGAATGGCTCATGAAGCTCCTGTACTGAATGCCCAGTTTTGGTATACATATATACACACGCTTCGCTTTACAACGTAACGTTTCATAACATTACTTGAAGTGTTTGATTTTCAAGATGACTTAAAACTCTTTTCTAATTATTTTTTAGAACCAATTAAATTAAACAATGTTTGACATTCATTGTATGTATCTAAAATCCAGACTAAAGCAAAACCTTAAAAGTCCAACAATGTATATTCCTGTTGTGGGCTATTGGGGAGATTTCCGTACAGCTTAAGAGCCTCAATTCCAGCTTAGACCTACATCTGACATAATGTTTTAAATGTCATGTGTTTTCAACAATCAATGTTGTTATTAAATATGCCAAACTGGTTTAAAAGTTGGTAAAACTTATCTCCAAAGTTGTTGCAATAGGCTTATAAACAAGTATCGTTTAAATTACGTCGTATAGTGTTAAAAATAAATAAATAAAATATATTGTTATTTAGTGAAAAGAAAACGTATTTTAGGGCAATATAGTGTGGTTGTACAATTTTGAAAATACTATTACCGAGTACATTTGCATGGATAATAACGGCTTTTCCACACAACTGTATCAGAGGACCTACTGCTGAGACATCTACGAAAAGACTTTCAGACAGTAATTCATATATTTCCAGCAATACGACGAGAACAGTATGCGCTGGTTTAGCATATTGTACATATGAGCGATGTACACTAGGTGCGCGCGTTTTTATAGCCCTTATCGTTGATTCGCTTCTTTCCCCAACGCGCGAAACATATACATTATGTCTTAAAAAGTTCACGCACATCAAATTAGGTCCCTATAATTTACGTTTAATTCATAGTTTATCATATGTAAAATTTTTTCATAATTAAAATAGAAAAAAAATTTTATTTCAAGAATTCTGCTGCATTACAAGACCAAAATCAGGTTGATAAAGTAAAAGTCTCAATTACCATATGACACTGAAAGAATAAGTGGCCAAACTTCTTAATTATTTTTGCGTTTGTACGTGCAGTTGTCTAAAATGGCAATTATGAGTTACAACAGTCTTGTTCCCGATGAACGATAGAAATTCATTAGTTATTGCTAAACTTCCGGCAGAAAAAAAACGGCAAAGTAAGCATTGCTTCGTGCATAGAAGTGACAAATGACGGCATAAGTAGAGGGCTTTTAATATCACATTTAATGTTTTCGAAATTTCCGTAACATCTATTGATTAGATACCTGGTTTGGGAGAAGGCGCGTGGCGTGTGCGGCGTGTGAGGCATGCTCGAGTGAAGGCCGAACGAGGGCCGAACGCGCACGAACATTTCCGAAGCCAGTTCACCGGTCCAGTACCTAGACTCAAGTGCATTCCACTCCCTCACTGTCCTCACCAACATTGACTGTCTACCTCTGTTCATTCTTCTCACTGTTGATACCTTTTTCCTTATAAGTTCTCTTAGTAAGTTTGCAGGCCAAACTACCCCATCCACCCTCCACGTTCATAACCCTAAACAACCTAACCAGCCTTTCCACTCTCCTCCAGTCTCTCAACGCTTTGCATCCCAATTCCTTCATCATGATGCTATATCTAAAGTTCCTTTCCTCCTCACCAGCCTAACCTTGCCTCTTCCATTTATTCTTCATCCACTTTGTTGCCCTTCTCTGCACCTTCTCCAGCTCCTCTACCTCCATGTACTGATCCCGCTCCGCAGCACATATTCCAGTACTGGACGAACCATTGTGTAACATGCCTTTTCCTTCACTTTTGACGCAGACAGGATACCGGGATACTATGACCATGACGGCTCTGCTGCAAATGATGGCCTTAGCATTGGCAATAAGGCAAACCTAAAGTGTCTATTTCAGAGACAGAAATACTAACTGGAGATCACTGGGAATGATGTACAGTATGGAATATTTAAATATCTTCAATTGTGCCTTTTTGTAGGTAGTATTATTAAACGCGTTTAAACAATTTCCAGTTATAAAAACCGTGTAGGGTCGCCATTGACATGCATGTTTGCAAGGCACAATCTGCAGTTGTTGTGGAGGAGCTAGCGAGTGAATAAGTCTGTGTCCACATCTTTGTTTTGTTTTCAACTCGCTGATGGAAGTTTTGTCAATGCAGTATTTTTTACTGGTCAAGGCTGCTAGTGCGTTTATGACACCATCTTGCAAGAAATCGTTACTGTGTAGAACATAGTTAGTTCATTTTCACCGAGTCTGTTTTTACTGGTGATGGGAAGAGGGGCACTCGTGTGTTAATGGTTGTGTCCAAATGACTTTGTGACCTTGGACATTAGAATCATTTTACGCCCAAAGGATGTTTGTTGAGCATTCTTCAGTTACTCGTGTGGTATATTCAGTTACAAGAGATACCAGGGCTGTACATGCATTTCCTTTCTGGTGGTTCCAACCTGACTTTAACTCTTTACTGGAAATCCTTTCTTTTAAGAAGTTAGGCTGGCCTAATTTGGTGAGTTGCAGTTTGTCAGGGTTTTGTGTGTAAGTTTAAGATTCACATATTTTTATTTCTTGTCTTTGCATTTTTAGTACTTAGTTATATGTGTTCATCTACCTTTGGTTGCCATTCCTGTACAGTTTGATGTCTGTTTCATCATTCTCATAGTTTTTCAGTTCTGTGTTGTACTATGGTGCCTCTTAATTTAACCAAGACATTAATTCCATCTTTTCATCTCCTTTGTATGTTAGTTGCTTCGGACCCCTTCGAGGAAGCGTAAATCATCTTTCAGCTACCAGCTTCACCAGCTCACGTTGTTTCCAACCACTACCACACTCACGTAAGTTGAGGGTGGTGTGTCCAGATATATTGGAGGTTGGCAGGTAAACTGTAGTCTGAAGACCCGTCCATTTGGGTAACTAATCCCTGGGTAAAACCTGCAGTACAGCAGTAGCACTGATGTCTTCATTAAGTATTATTATAACCTTCCCAGAGAGATACAGCAGACAGGGGCAGTGACGTGCTGGAGGCTAACAGTAGGCAGTTTACATGCGCCGAGGGTGAGACAAGTACGCAGATCCACAAAACCCCCGGAGACATGAATTTCTAAAGCGCAGTGCTGTGGGAGCACCACTGGCACCCAAGGATTATCAGTAAGTATTGTACAGCTCGTCTGTGTCTCCCATCTGACGGCGTTAACTTAACACTAACTCCCTTCAACACCTTCCCCAGCAGTCCCGAGCCCTTCTTTCCCTCTTAACCACTCTGTCCACCTGATATGTCCACCTTAGGTCAGTCTGTTTCACAACTGCTAGATACTTATATTCTGTGGTTTCCTCTATTTCCTGCCCATCCCATCTGTATACCTTTCTATTCTCCATTCTCTTCCTAGTAAACTATACCAACTTGGTTTTACACACATTAATTTTCATTTTGTCTGCCTCTGCTGAAGACTACAACCTATCAATATCCTCCTTCAAGTTGTTTCCACTGTCCATCACTAATTTAGCACACAGTCATCTGCAAACAGTCTTATTTTACCTGCAATCCTGAATCCCACGTCATTTACCATTATAGTGAATAACAGAGGCCCAAACACACTTCCCTGCGGCACTCCTGATGTAGCCTCTCCCTCTTTAGACCATGCCTACCCCACTTTCACTCTCCGACTTTGACCTCTGAGAAAGTCCTCAATCCGGTCATCCACCCATTTGTCATCCAGCGGTCTCTTCACTTTTCTCATCAAGATTCCATGGGAACTTAGTCAAAGGTCTTCTTGAAGTCTACGAAGCAGGCATGCACCTTCTATAGTGGTTACAAATACTATTGTGTAAAAAAAAATGTTATTGTTAGGTTAGTTTGTAACCTATTGCTAGGTTATGTCATACTTTTAGATAATGTTAGTTTTGGTTAGGTTATCAAAATAACCTAATGAAATTTTTTTTACAGGTCTGTTTGTAACCGCTTTAGAAACATTTTTTATCAGTAAACCATACCTTTAAAATAAATACTTTGACCAGTACACATTGAGTAGCTATTCTTAATATTTACCCAACAAAATTGGATTTATTCTTGTTACTGTTATTATTATTTTTCAGATAGTCAAAAGGCAACTAGTAAAAATGTTGAACCTCTGGATTCGAAACCTGCCAAGAAAGTTAATCCAGCAGATGTTTTTGGAACAGCAAAAGTTAAAAGGGTGGTGACCAAATCAGCTTTGAAATCTGAACACAAGGTTTGATTTTGTGTTACAAAAACTAGTTAACATAGTGTATTTTGTATGAAAGTACTTTTTTGTAAAGATTCCTTGTAGACTTTAGTAATGTTATGAAAAATTTGGTTTCAGAATGTTGAAGGTAGTGATGCAGAAAAAGAATTTATTCCAAAGAAACAAGTTGGAGGTGAAACAAAAAGCAAAAAAGATAAAGATGCAGAGAAGGATGTTGAAGTCACAGAGGAGAAAAGCAAATATTTTAAGAAGGAAGAAACACCAGAAAAGTCTAGAAATAATGTGACAAATGAAAGTCGAGACTCACCACGAAAAAACAGTAAAATGAAAGAAAATTTAAAGAAATTCCAGGCTAGTGATAAATCTTCAGACGTAGTCTCTACAGAAAACCATGCAGATAAGAGAACACCAGAGAAACAAAGTGGTGAGAAACGCAAGGCAACAGTTGCGAGCTCTGGCAGTGCGAAGAAGCACTCATCGGAACACAATACTGTCGCTGGGGAACACACACACCAATCAGAGAAGCATGTTTCTGATAGCAACGCTAAACCTTTTACTAAGCCTGAGCATAAACATAATGATAAATCTGTAGAAAATCCTGCAAGTACAAAATCATCTAAGTTTAATAAAGATGACGTAACAAGCAACAAAGAGGATAAACATATCAGACCATCTACCCCTCACTGTGATGCTGCAAGCCCGTCTGCCGAAAAGACCAAGCAGAACGCGTATCACTACCAAAGGTATCTTCAGAGAGGTGGTCCAAGGCATCATGGTTCAAAAGTGCTTCCCAAGGTAACATCATCATCATGTTTTCTCAAATATCTATTTCAAAAATTTATTCACCACAAAAGGAAGGTAGTTACAGTTACAGACTCCTTAACAATATGTGATTTTAATAAAATTAGGCTTTCAGTTTTCAAATAAACTGTCATTATGGCAATGGCACAGTAGTTGTTACATAAGCACATTTTGATACCTTTAATTAGACATTTAAGAAAGCTTCAAGGTGTTTGTTTAACACCTCCATTGTTGTTTATTCTGGAGCAGTTTAGGTTAGAATGATGTTTTGAATTTGAGTAAAAATTAATATGTGGTAATTTTGTGAAGTTTATTTTAGGATCAATATTTCTGATTATAATTTTTTGTCTGTGTTTGTATCTAATCCTGTCATTCATTCAGGCAAGACACACTAGATCCACGTTCAGGTAGAACCTGTGTTCTAGTTTTCATCTGGCCATCCTTATTTCAGTTTTGAATGGTTCTCTGAAACCACTCCAAGTAGTTACAAGGATGAATCTTAATGTTAGATGTTGGCCAATTATCTCCACTGTGCTAGTTTGGCCAAGTTAGCTCAGTCTTTAATGACTTTGATGGCAAAAATTCTGTAAACTCAATATGATCTTCTTTACCATTTAAGATAGATTAAACTTTTAGGGCTTTCCAAAATAGCTGAGTTTCTCATTCATTTTACATTAATTTTGAAGGATATAAGTTTCATTTAAAGAAAATGCTATTATAAAGTTGCAAATATGTGAACCCCCAGTAAACAGTTACATTTGTTGGTTAAGTAAGGACCTACAATGAATAACTGTGAAGGAAAAAAAATACATTTTAAGCCTTTGACATTCTAACAAAACTGATAATAAATATTACATTAAGTAGAGTGGTTTCTAAAAAAATACTGTTAGTGAACCAAAGGTGCTGTTGAGGATGTTAGGAAAAATTGTTTTAGTCAGTAATGACATGCCTTCATGGTGTCTGTTTACGAATAATGTTTTAAGTATTGTTGTCACCTGACTAGTTTATATTATCAATTTCCATTTATTGTGTGTGTTTTGAGAATGTGATGATGGCAGTTTTATAGAGCAACAGCACTTTAATTTCTATTGGTGTAAGGGGATTGGCGCATGTTGGGTATTTTATTTTTAAAGTTGTGGTACAGCATACATTTAATTAATGAACACATTGTAAATTGCGTTAGTATTATTTTTTTTAATTTTCAAAAATTAATTGTTTTTTATTAAAGCTCCATAGGACATAATTTTTATGGTAACTTAGAAACACAAAAGTAATAAAATTAATGTGGTTCTTTCCTGTGGCGATTAAATATATGGATACTTGTAATGTTTTGATGTATTGTACATGGAACTAAATTTAAAATAATTTTCCCAGAGAGATTGTAAAACAACTCTAAAATATTTGGTTACAAAAATTTTAATACAGATCATCATTTCACTTAGGCATCTAACTTAATGATTGGTTGACGTTATATAAGTACAGTTCCTTAAAACATAAAGCAAAGCTTTTATTTTCATTCTTTCTTTCATCGGTTATGAAAATGACGTAAAACGTGTGTTCAGCAGCAGTAGTTAAGAAAGGTGTCTGTGAATTTATAAAACTTCCACAAATGCCTAATGAATGCAGTTGCAGCTACCAGGCTTGTTGTGAGGACGCATGACTCCAAGCATGTAACCACGGTGTCCACTCACCAGGCTCCGGTGAGCAGTTTGACAACTTTTCTCTTTACTGTGCACCAGTGCTCTTTAGCGGCTCAACAGTGATGGGGTTACAAGGGCAACCTTGAAGCATGTCTCAAATGCAGCATTGCTTCAATGAGCCAATCGGCCTAACTAGCATGCAAGACTGCCGCCAATCCATTTGTACAATGGGACTTTAAACAGTGACTATATAATTGTATTGGTGTAAAGTCTATGAACGTTTCTGTCTGAGCCTCACGTATATCCGGTTAGTAAATTTTGAAAAATGAGTATTTTAGCCATGTTGAGTGCTTAGAAAAATGTTTTTGTGAGCATATTGTCTTGAAGGCATTATTCATCTCAGTTTTCAATTTCTTTTTTTATTTTTATATTTGTACCAGATATTTTTTTCTTATTTTAGACTTAAATTGTGATTAAATCTTCCTCTTAGGAAATTTTTGTATCTCATAGTTTTTGCGTAATGAGTCATAAACGTCAAAATTTGCACTTTACAGTTTTATGCAAGTCACTAAAACCAACTGACACACCAAACCAAAATAAGTCACAGTGTATAACAATGTTATAGGCAATGATTTCACATAATGCTGAATTTTGAATTGAAAATGTAAAAATTTCACTAATTTTTTTAAAAGTACAAAAAAAAATATATATATACGTATATATATTTTTTATGTGTCAAATCATAGCCTACATCATTGTTATACACTTTGAACGTTTTTCGGTTTGGTATGTTAGTTGGTTTATAGTGGCATACATAAACCGTTAAGTGCAAATTTTGAAGTTTTCGACTCATTACGCAAAAAATATGAGAGATACAAAAATTTCTTAAGAGGAAGATTTAATCACAACTTACCGGTATGTCTAAAATAAGAAAAATTTCTGGTACAAATTTAAAAATAAAAAAAGATGAAAACTGAGGTGAACAGCACCCGTAAGAGGGGTTCCCTGCAAAAATTTTATTGTTTCAATAATTTTATAATTGTTCAAGATGTATGGTTTGTTTAATAGACATATTATGACTGTTTTTCACTGTAATGAAAATTTCTTAGCTTTTATAGTTGTATAATGGTGTGCCAAATCTAAAATTTGCATGAATGATTTTATACACGAAATAAAAACCGACTGACTTACAGAAATGAAATATTTCACAGTGATGAACAGTGCCATGTGCTACATCTAGACATGTATAAAAAGTCACGTTGAGAATTTTTTGTATTTTAAACAAATTTTTGAATTTTAAGTAAAAAAAAAAAAATTCTACCAATTTTCTGCTATTTTTTTTTTTTTTTTTAATACAAAAAGTTTCAATAAAGTGTTTTTGTATGTGTCTTGACATAGCACATGACACAGTTTTTCAGTGTAAATAATTTCATTTCTTTACGTCTGTTGATTTTCATTTTTTGTGTAAATCCATTTCATGCAATTTTTGGCTTTAATTTGACATACAAAAACTATGAAAGCTAGAAAATTTTCATTACTGTGTAAAATATTCTCTTTGTATGTCTATAAAGCAAACCATATCCCGAACAAATATAAAAATTATTATATTTACAATTTTGAGTGAAGTAATGGGGTACCAGTGACATTGCGTCCTTGTTGGAAGTGTGTTTTCTTTTCGTATATTGGTACAATCAGTGCATGTAGAATAGTTTCGTGGAACGAACATATTGCAATAAATTTGAAGCACATGGTAGGTGGTGCCCTTAAGAGATCTCCTTACCAAGCTGTAAATCACAGAGTTCAAATGGAGAATTAATATTAATGATTATAATTTATATTGAATCAGTGTTAGAAATATCTCCTTTGAACAAAACAAAAAGTACTGTCAATGAAATGTCTTAACGGAGTACTACGACTTGAGTAAACGTGCCAGTTTGTGTGTTTTTGGTTAATACCTAAAATTTAATGTTAAACTTAACATTTAAAAAAATATGTATGTACAAATAACATTTTCCAAATATCCCTTGTTAAGAAATTTAATTTAGAATACTTTTTTTAAGAGTTTTTTTTTACTTAAACTGCTTCAATTTGGCTGAAAGTTCTGGACAAAATCATCATATTTATCATTTAACACTTCTGATTTTTATTTTATTTGCCACTTAGTTCTGTCTAGACAAGTCTTGGATGGAATGTATGCACAACATAGTACATAAAGGACATGAGGCAAGTAGTGAGTGATCAAGAGTCAACCTTGGTGCTTACATATTTTCAGGCCCAGAATTCACAAAATAACATAAACTCTTTACAGCAGTGTAATAATATTCAGTGTAGTAGACACTCTTTGTCACGTGTCAATATTTATACTAACCAGTGGCTGAAAAGGAAAAATTTGGTTGGTTCTTCAAAGTGCACATCATTCAGAGAGAACCCATCGTAGTACTAAATTTATAATTTGGAAAAATATTTGTAGTACTGTGTAGATCTTGCATAGGTTAAAAGTTCCATCATCTGTTGTTTTGCAAGAAGCATGTTGTTGTTGATTGCAGGGCAAACCAAACTGTTTGTCAAAGATGGTGTTTGTGGTGACGGGCGTATTGGACTCTATGGAGAGAGAGGAAGCTGTAGCACTCATCCAGGAACTCGGAGGCAAGGTGACTTCTAACGTCAGCCGCAACACGACGTACCTGGTCGTGGGGGAGGAGCCTGGCCTTTCAAAACTAGCTAAGGTCTGGCATTTCTTCACTTTTGATGTTATGTGTCATAAGTATCAACATCCTATTAGCTGTAACAGACTATCTTGCTTATTTGTTACTGTTGCATTTTGTTCTTGAGATGGACTAGAAATATCAAAATTTTACATTTTCAGTAATTTTTATTAATTTGACCATATGTGTGGTTGTACGTATGATGCCATATATTTTGTAAATAAAATTATGAAAAAATTTGTAAATAATTCTCAACAGTCTATGTAATAAACTGAACTGTATACAGTTTACACTAAAATAAGTTTTCTATACTTACTTTAGTACTTGTAAACATGCAACCAAACATAATTAAACAATAAAATTCAGCTAACATATTTTAGGTGTAAGGAAAAGAAATATTTTTTATATCTCCCTCAATACAGGATTATCAAAAATGTATGGTACAATTTTATTACTGAATAACCTTGAGACTGTTGAGTAAATTGACCTGATTTTTGCATATTTGTAGTGGAGTAACAGATTTTATTTGACGGGTGTTCTACATAGCAAATCTACCTTAAGATTGTAGCAGTGAGCTATCTGGCATCTTTGCTCTTTCCCCCTTCCCCTACTCTTCAATCAATCCCACCAGAGAGATAATTAATGTGCGGAAGAAAACACAGTATGTTCTGTTTGTGAAGTTAAGTCTGCAGTGACTTTGCAACATAATTTTAAATAAAATGGCAGTATCCAAGATGCTGCACACTAGAACAGAGGGCTATTTGTTGTGTGAACATTTATGCAAAATCCCATTCTTTACCAAAGAAAAAATTACCAGATTGGTTAAGAACGTTTGAAGAAAAAAGGAATAGCTGAAGTTATCTTGGGTGCAGTGCCATTTGATAACAGCAGATTGGCTTAGCATTCTGTATGCCTACAGGAGCCAGTTGCAGCTTGAAATTGAAGTCGAAATATTAGACCAAATGTTGTAAATGTAATGCTTTTTAGTTTAACGAAACAAAGAAGTTACCCAAGTTGGGTGTTTTACAAAGATGAACTACTTTTCATGTTAATAATTATGTTGACTATCAAAACTGTAGGGTTTGGGTGTCATAGCATCCTAATGAACCAATGAGTAAGTCAGGACACTCTTATAGTGAATGTATGATGTGGGTATACACAGTCAGTTACACAATCATCTGCAACATTTGTTTGGACATGCTAGAGAGTGAGAATGTTGAATAACAAGGTAAGATCTACCAGCAAGATTGTGCATTGCCTCATTGGAGGCTAGCCTTGTGTAATGCTATGCATGTGACATTTCCAAATGGTTTTATGGTATCTTGGAGGGGGGGGGGGGTGTGACCCTATCTCTTGGGCCTCCTAAATTTTCCGTATACCTCTATATCACGGTCGTAGAAGAACAGGTCTGGACACTCGCCTATCTAATAATGTATTTTGCTTGACCCCCTTGTTGTTTGGTTGTAGTTCGTCAAGTTACCGAGAATGTCGTACTTTTTGGCGCTGTTTTCTGGGCGGTCGGACGCAAACGTCTTCCACTTTTTTCCATTGTTAAATTTATAAAGTAAATAAAGTTTGCTGGAGTCTTTTCTTAAATTTGTGAGCGAAGAAAGTATTTCATAAATTGATAAAAAATACGTTTTGATAAATTGTTTTATCATAACGGAAAGGAAGTGGGCGGAGTTTAGTCTGACCGCCGTAACATCAGCGCCAATAAAACACAATATTCTCGGTAACTTGGTGAACTACAGCCAAACAACAAGGGGGTCAAATATCCAGGCGAGTGTCCAGACCTGTTCTTCTACGGCCGTGCTCTGTATATTTATTTTGAGGGTGTGTTAAGAACATTGTCTATATTGCAAAGAGATTCAAGATTTGGAGTATTTGTATCAGGGTCACTGCTGTAAGTTTATACGATTGTGCCAAAAATATTTTGTTTTACGTAGATTGAGGTCAAATATCACAGGGACATGTAGAGCTACAAATAGAGCACATGTAGAAAAATATTCAACATCAGTAAATCTTTTTATTCCTTTTGCATATTTTGGTTTTTAATACCAATAAAATATCTAAGTAAAATACTACCATTGTTTTTTGGTTATCCTGTGCTTATACATTGAGGAATTCTACTGTTAAGTGATAGAATTTGTTAACGAGTTTAAAAACTGGGCATGCAAATCTGTAATTCTTTTTTTAAGTTTTCTAAAAAAATTTATAGCACCTTTTGTGTGTACAGATTTATCTACAGGAGGTTGCAGCATATGTTTTTATTTAAATATGTTATCCTTGTATTTTGTGTTGTAGCTACTACATTTGTTTTTCCATAGACCTACATCTGAAATTTATCATACTATGTGCTGCTATTCTACTGTATTTGAAAATTATAAATACAAAGTTTTTTACACAGTGGTTTACAGTGTTTTTGAGGATATCTGTTTAGCGTATTGTTGTGTCGATTCCTAAAATATACTGATTCCAATTCCTTCATTGATTCTCAAAATTTGGATTTGATTCTTTGATAGTGATACTGATTCTGTGGCAATGATGAAAGTTTTATTTAAACTCAATTTGTTTTTGTAACCTTATAGTCACTTTGAAACAAATTACATCAAAACAAATTACATCATACCAAATACCAAGCCCACTAATACAACATATTTTGTAAACAAGTACTGATTGCTGTCATTGCTGAACCAGCTTAGGTGTTTGTATTATTTATTTTTAACGTATTATATAGCATTAGTAACTGTCCAGCAAACTGTAACAGTATTTAATACTGAATTAAATGCAACATATTTGTGTAAACAAATATGCCATTGTAGCCATACTATACTAGTTTTTAAGTATGGATAAATTCACTATTATTAACAATGGTGTTAAGAATTGCATTTTGTGGGCCCTGTTAGCTGCAGTATAGTTAAAAACCTCAAATATTTTGCCAGTAAAACACAAAACCATTAGTGTAAATTAGTAGTAGGGTCATTCCATTTCAGTTCAACCAGGCCATGACACCCACCATCTCAGATTTTAATGAAACTTTTTGTACTTGCTAATACCATCATGTTATGAAACTGTACCAAATTTTTCCTCCCTGGGCCAAGTAGTTTTTGAGAAAAAAATTGTTAAAGTTGGTGCAAATCCCCATGAGTGTAATGTCAATGATGTATCTAGC